>PVIH01001030.1:59329-115776 GCA_004025045.1 Sigmodon hispidus
CGTGTGTGTGTGTGTGTGTGTGTGTGTGTGTGTGTGTGTGTGTGTGTGTGTGTGTGTAGTCCAGACTAGTTTCAAACTCTATGTAGTTGAGGATAACTTTAAATCCTTGATATTCTTGCCTCTACCTTCTAAGTGCTAGGCCACAGGTATGTGCCACCATGCCCAGCTCAGACTTTGTGCTTTAAGAGGATGGCTGGAGGCAGTAACAGAGTGCACCTCTTTAAGGACTCGTATTTCAGCCCTATCCCAAGCAATCAGACTTAAAGTGAGAGATGGCATTAGGTAGCCTGGAAAGCATGGGGAGAAGAGTATGCTGCTACTTACATGTATATTTGTCTCAAACTCAGAGGTGATGTGTGAATAGACAGCCAGGGCAGGAAGAGACACCAAGATGGCCCCGATGCAATGCCGTGGGAGCCAGCCAGCGATCCATTCCAGCAACCGCTTTGTGCATGTCATGACATCCTCTAAGAAGAACACCATTCTGGGACACAGAGGGGAGAGGATCAGACGTAGAGGGTTAGCACACCATGTTGCAGCTTCTGATGCTGAGGGTGGGGGGTGCATAGGACAACAGACTGTACCCCTAACAAGTGACTGAACTGGCTATACTCAGACCATCATACCCAACTGTAAGGCCACCTGCTCCATTTGGGCAAAATACATTTATCAAAAATCCCTGTGGGTCTCTGGGGCTTGAAAGAACAGTTATGACCCCAAATGAAGTCTGCTGTGGGTCAGGAAGCCCCTGTCTGGAGGTGTTCTATTCAGCCTTCTGGTGGTCATAATGGAAAAGGATTGTTGTTAGTAGGCAGGGATAAAGATGTCTTTCCAGGGTCACACAGTGACATTCACTCTACCGGGACCCACAAAACCTTTACTACCTCCCCCTTAGAAGCCAGAGGCAAAAAGTTCGCTAATAACATCCCAGCCTGGGGAGGGGGTCATTGTGTCCTGTGCACAAGCAGGTGGTTTTTGGAGAGGTTTTAACTTTGCTGCAAGCCAAACAGATTCTGTTTTGGTCGGGACATTAAGAGGCATTCAACCTTCCAGAAATCAGGTCACACCTCACTGCCACTAACTTACTGCCCTGTATGTCCTGCAACCTCATTCACAGTCGGACTGTGGGTATGACAGAATGCAACAGACAGCTTATTTCCTACGAGAGATGCATTCACATTCCAGCGACAGCATAGTATGGCATTTCTTACCAGTGTAGAACTGGGTGGGCTATACCTCAGGAAAGTGATCAAAATGTGATAAAATCTTCCTTTATTATAAAGAGCAGGAACTGAATGAATAGACAGAGAGTGCTGACTAGAAAAGGCCAGGTCTTGGCTGAGCAGTGGCTCCCTGGGCCAGGGTAGGACAGGCAGTGGTAAGCGGAAGAGGACACTGTGATCTTGGGATGGTGAGTCACAGAACATCTTTTAGGTCTGTTGAATGGGGGGTATGGACAGGCTCACTGTTTCACCTCTGGTCAGGAGCCAGTATGGTAATCAGCAGCATGGGCATCTCACATGAGTCTAGAACTTGCACCTTTGACTTTAAACCCTAAACAGCTATATCAGCTATGCTCAGCAATGGCCAGCAATTCCCTATTCTCCAGCCATTTCCCACAGAGATTCAAGTACACTTTTAGGGTCCTTGGGCTTCTCTGTCTCCCTAAAATCTAAATGAAAACAGAGGCCTTGGAACATCACTGAGAAAAACCACAGATATTCTCACAGGCAGGACTCAGAGCCTGTAGACAGGGGGTCAAAGGGAAGTGAGTCCCAGCTAGGAGACAGGATGCTTGGAAAACTTCCACATGGTCTCCAAGGTCATATTGTTTTAAGGCAAGGCCAGCTGGTCTCAGGGATTTTCCTGGGGCTGGAGTGGAAGTAGGAGACCCTGAGCTGGGAAGCCTAAGTGCTGACCTCCCACAGGATCCATGTGGAGGGCCTTCTGATCCGAGATCAGCCTTTCCTAGCCTTTGCCACTGAGGCGATACATTGTCCACATCGGACACTACATTGTTCACATGGGAGTAAAGAGGCTGTGTGGCTCACCTACGGACTCCTACAGAAGGTTGCAGGTAGGAGTAGTCCTCTGCAGCTAAGCTCAGGTGGGGCTAATTCTTCCAAACTGAGTATAAAGGGACAGGGAACATCAAAAAGAATTATAGTAAAAAGGTAAAGAGGCCAGGAACGCCAGGCTTTAGAAAGAAACTGAGAGGGTCTGGTGTAAGAGAGAAGACATAGGCATGGAGGGTCTTCTGGGGTTACTGAAATGTCTTCAAATTACATTGTGATGATATTTGTACAACTCTTTAAATTAACTGATTTCTACCCTTTTTTTTTTTTTGGTAGTGCCAGATATTGAAACCAGGACCCTGACTCCACCACTGAGCTACAACCCTGGCCCCTGAACTCTTTATTTGAATAAATGACTTTACTGTGTGTGAACTATCATAATAAAACTCATTTTGTTTTATTTCCAATTTTTGATTTTTTGAGATTGGGTTTCAAATAGCTCAGACTGGTCTGAAACTTGGAATGTTGTCAAGGAAGACATTTAACTTCTGGTCATTCAACCTCCATTTTCCAAATGTCTGAGCTTACAGGTATGCACCATACCCAGTTACATGTTCATTTAAAAAATAAAAACAATCTAGATATGGTAGTGCAGGTACTCAAGAGGTTGAGGCAAGATCATAAGTTCAAGGCCTGCATGGGCCACACAGTGACTTCAAGGCTGACCTAAGATACTTAGTGAGACCCTGTCTCAAAAGAAAAAAGAAAAAAAAAAAAAAGACTGGGGGTGTATCTACCTCATGAGATGATACTTGCATGTGTGAAATCCTAGGTTCAATTTCCAGCACCACCAAACAACAAACACAAAAGAAAGAAAAAGAACATTTAGAGGTGGAGGTAGTTCTGAGCTTGAGTCGTAGATCCTGGCAAGATTTGTGTGTGAGCCCTTTCTTAAGGAGTGGAAACTGGACACAGATGAGGGAGGGCTGGAACAAGTCGGGGAGTGCTTGCTGTGGGCAGTGGGCTTGATTCTGGAAGAGAATTTAAGGGGTGGTACAGACATCATCTCAACTAGGGGTGAGGGCAGACTCTGCAGCTAAGGAGAAATAACTGCAGGATGGTAGGTGGAAAGGAAGGAGGTGGGTATCATCCCAGCAGCCCACCCCAAAGGGAGACAGAAACGGAAGTCTCAGGGCCAGATCTAAGCTGGTGTTTTGTTTTGTTTTGTTTTGTTTTTTCTGCTTTGGGGCATTGCCATTTCTTTCTTAGCTCCAGTTCTTGGGGCCAAGTATCAGTGGACTTAGCTAGGCTGGAGCATGGCAGGGCTGGTCAAGGTACAAGGATCCACTGTTACAATTGCCAAGAGGCAAGCATGTTTTGGGATGGGTGTGTTTGGCAAATGGAAATGTTCTGGGCATTCACACCTACAAAGAAGTGGCAGAGAGCTATGGGCTTCCCAGCACCTTAGTATTTATCTATTTTAAATGGGCTGTTTTATTCTGCTATATGCATAGATAATTATCTTGCTCAGCTATCATTAGAGAAGTTTCCTCCTAAAGTGGGTGGGAACAATCCCAAGACTGGACAATGGTGAAGAGGGTCAGGGACTTTGAGACACTCAGTCCTAAATGGGATGATTTACAAAAGCCCTCTCCTCAGGGGTCCAAAAGCTATGGAGAACAGGAAGTGAACATGCTGTAAGAGCTGGAGGGTATAGAAGATTCCAGAAACAATGTCTTCCAGATACGACAGGACTGATGCACACATGAACTCAGAGAGACTGTGGAACATGCACAGGGCCTACACACATCTGAGTCACATGGGACCCCAAGGCAGAGAAGGGAAATGGACAAGAAGCTCCTATTCCTACAAGAAGTTATCTTCAACTGACAACTGCTTGCAAGCAAAAAATGATTTTCTCCAGCGGAGACTCTCTAGGCATCTGAACACACTGAAGGGCCGGCCTCAAGCCCAGCAGCAGATGGCCAGGACAAAATGAACTCAATGCTACTTTTGTGTTTCTTGTGCTTTTTCTTTCTTTTTTAAAAATACTCCCTTTTGGACTTGTTTGAGATCTAAAGAGAAGCAGGAGGCGTGGAGCTGGAGTTGAAGGGGTGGGGGAGATCTGGGAGGGAAAACTGATTAGAACATACTATATGAAAAACATATCTTCAATTCAAAAATAAGATGGCTGGCTGTCATTTTATTACCAAGCTGTATGAACTTGATATGCTGTAGGTATTAGATCCTTGTCACAGATGTGACCTTTCCACTCTTAGGTGTTGTCTTTTTCTCTGAGAGGGTTTTGTGTTTGTTTTGAGACAGGATTGTGTAATCCAGGTAGCCTTGAACTTGCTAAGTAGCCAAGATGGCTTTGAATTCCTGATGCTTCTGCCTCATCTCCCAGGTGATAGGTGTGTGTCGCCATGCCAGGCGTCAATGTATTCTTTTCAACACAACATTCAAAACTTTTATAAAGACCAATTTGTCTTCTTTTCTTGTTGCTTACATATTTGGTATCATATCTAAGTCAGTGCTGCCTATTCCAAGCTCAGGCATTTGACACAACTGCGCTGGTCTGGCTCTTAGGACAGCAGAGACTTCTGCCCTGCAGCTGCCTGTCACGGATCCCCTCGGCACTTCTTCCTCCCTTTCTTCTTGGTAAATTTCTCACTTCTCCTTTTCATCTCTAACTTAGGAGATCAGGGCCCATCTGGCATCAGCTGGGCTGCTCAGGAGACTCTCTCTCGTGTAGCACCTGGGAGAGGAAGGGCCTGCAAGGAGGATTAAATGGGGTGAGGGGGGAAAGGAAGTTCTAGTCTCTTCAGACTCCTGGGTGGAGTTGATCAGATTCGCCATCATGTGGAGCCAGAAGAGGGAGCTAGAGGCTAAACATTGGAAAGGCACTCCTCCAACTGGGGCATACCTGATGGACACCACTAGGGACAGCACCTCCAGCAGCAGGTCTGCACCAAACACGGCCAGGGCAGCCAGAGGGGGAGGAGTGGCTGTGGCCCCGTACTTCAGGAAGCAAGTGATGGAGAGGACCAGGAACACTGTGGTAGACAGAAACACATCCAGGAGGGAACTGAAGGTGGCACTGGCAAACGTCTTCACCGGAGAGTTCTTTATGACCTGTTTAGAGCAGGAAAGGACAGGGATAAATGGACCTGTCCACAGACAGGAAGTCCAGTGTGCAGGACAAGACAGTCATGTTACTGAGTGTTCCTAACCAGACACAGGTTGGGGCATACTCCAAATGCATCATCTCCTGATACTGCCACATTTAAAGATGAGGCAAAGAGAAGCTAAGAAGCTCGCCTAGGGTCACACAGCAACAGAGTGAAAGTCAACAAACTCTCAAACACGTTTACATAGTCACTTTGAAAGATGAGTTACTATCTTAATCTGTAAAGGCAGTAGGTGGTGGAAGTGTCCAGTGATGAGATGGATGTGAAAGCCACTTCATGGTAAGACAGGCAGATATTTAAGCAGCAGCAGCTGAGAACAGCCTCTATGCATGGAAGGGGAGTGAGCATAGAACCTTCATCAAGAGAGCCTTCTGGGCTGGAGTGAAGGCTCAGTGGTTAAGAGTATTTGTTGTTCTTCCAGAGGACATGGTTGTTCAAAACTATTCATAACTCCAATTCCTGGGGATCCGATACCCTCTTCTGACCTCCAAGGGCACCAGGCATGCATATACATGAGAAAGCACACAAGAAATTTAAAGAAAAATAAATAAATCTTTTTTTTTTTTTTTTTTAAGGAGATAAAGCTTGTGTGGGTGCTGTCCTGGGATGTCTGGGTGCTGGTGTAGGGTGGACATAAAACACTGCCTGAAGGAAAGTGGCAGCCTGATTGTGGAATAACAGGCACAGGAAACAGGGCACTGTGTGAAGTTTACTGAAGATGCACATGCATGTTGTCAGGGAATTTAGGAGGAGGAAACTGCTACCATGTGATGTGTGCAAAACACACCCAGTTCCAGACCCCTATAGGCCCTACAGAGAGGCATCATTTCAGTCGGGGCTCTCTGAAGCCCGGAGAGGAGGAGACGCCTCTTCTCCTTGGATGTAGATGGAGGCTAAGAAGGCAATACCTAGGTAACACAGGGAGTGAGAGCCAGATAAGCTGACTTCCAGGTTCATTCCAGGCCTGTCTTACTATGAAAAGAGAACGTGTAGCCAGCGGCTGCAGAGAAAGAAAGAGGCCACCTGGCATTCAGCTTTGGTAGCAGGAGTCAGGGATGAAGGGGCTGGAGGTACGTGGGAGGCAGAGGCCTGTGACTGGCCCTCGGTTTAGTGCGAGTTCCTTCAAGGCCAAGCTGACTCGGTTCCTCAGCCTTAGATAGACCCCAGGAGCTGGGCAAGATGGAAAGGTCAGGACTTGGTCCTAGGGAAGGAGAGCATTGATCAGCTGAGCAAAGTGGACACAGGTCCTGATAACCTGCCCATGCAATTCAGAGGCTCTGAAGATGGCTATGGGTCAGTCTGGTCCTAACTTCTGAGTCCTAAAAAGACCTAAGATCTTGGAGGTCATTGCCACAATGACCTCTGCAGAGGCACATGTATGCCAGTGCTCTCTCTGGGAATCTAATTAGCATTCTGGGGAGTAGACAGGGCTTGGGCAGAGAAGGCTCAGGTCAGACAGCACGTGTGTGTGTGTGTGTGCGTGCGTGCGTGCGTGCGTGCGTGCGTGCGTGCGTGCGTGTGTGTGTGTGTGTGTGTGTGTGTGTGTGTAGGGGAATGACACACTTCATTCTCACCTGAATACCTGGCCTGGCCTAGAGTGCTAAGGCTCAGTACCTGCTTTAGGCAAATACCTGCAGGATTTACGTTTGGAATGTTCAATAACATCCACTGTCAAGTGGGGAGACGACAGGGCAGCAATTCTAGCCACATAGGGCAAAGGTTAGCCATACCTTGTACATCATGGTCTCTCTGAGTCATGGCTTGGACATAATCAACATGAAGATCTGCCCAATAAGCAAGTGAAATCTGGATGAAACACCTCTTGGCCCTGGGGTCCGGTGATGGTGCACTTTTGGCTCTGGGACACTAAAGTCAGGTTGGGGCCAAGGGAAAGAGAGCTGTGATCTGTACGTAGAGCTCCACCTAGACTCTGGGTTCTTCTGTTCATTCCTTACAAGCATGCCTGCTGAATATGTCTGCTGTGTGTACTGTAGGATTTAGATAGTATGGAAACAGAACTGGGTGGTAGGGTCAGAACCAGATGGGATTCCAATATGGGGTGCACATGAAGAAGAAAGAAGACACAGGGAAGTGAAACCCAGCTGGTGCCAAGGACAGTTTCTTGGGAAAGTTAACCCCTTAACTCAAGGGCACGCAGACCGTGGTGTGGCAGAGGGGATATGAACCCCACATTCTGGATGGAGGTACTGACCTCTGATTTTTGGGTCCTATTTTAGAGGGTTGGAAGTGATAGCAGTATTGGGTGAGAAGTGTCACTCAAGAACCCAGAACAGGTGTGACCCGGCAGGGACAGTCATTAGAAGACCAGAAATGTCAGCTATAGGAAAAACAGTTTTGTGGGATGTGACTTGGCTTTAAGAGAAAGGTGCATAAAGAACTTTGGTTTTCTCCCTGGCAAAGATAAAATTCACATACAGTTCCAAAACTGGGCTTCCTGGTTGTGGGGAATCAACATTAATCTTCATTGTTTTTTGGCACTTGGTAAAAGACAAATGAACAGTGTCCCATGAGAACAGCGACTCTGTTGTGAGGTCGCAGTATCAACATACCTCTTCCTGGTAGCTGGTTCTATAGGATCGCTCCAGTTCCTGATCCAGGAAGTTCAGGCTGAACTGATTGATGGGTGGCTTGAAGAAATAATCTTTCATCAGGCTGGAAGACACAACCAATGTACTCTGTCAACACCAGCAGAATCAGGCTCAGATGCCTCTCACTGAAAGCTACTTTGGGACAAGTGCTGTTCCCATAAGCAGACCTCTAGGAAAGCCCTTTGTGCCTCTAGATACAATCAGATGCTGTTTCCCTTCATTAAGGATGGCAATTCACTAGATCACCACACTCATTATTAGACCCTGCTTCGAAACATAGCCCACATGTCCAGGACTGGAGGACGGAGAGAGAAGGCAGTTCTTTCACCCTGAGAAATGACCTCTCTGGAGAGCCACCAGATCTTGGTGCAGAGAGGACTTACGCGGATTTGGAGGCTTCACATGAAGACAATTCCAAAAGCTTCCTGTCATCCAGAATGCTGACAGTAATTACACCTCAAATCTAACAAGTCGTTACTGTGAGTAGGTGTTTATAGCCGGGTAATTGTGGGGCTACTGTCAGATGTTCAGAGTGCAGGTGAGACTGGAAAAGTGATCATGCTCAATGATTTTAATAGCTGAGAAATCAAACCTGATTCATGTGACTCTCTTATTCTTTTATGGATGGTGAGCAAATTGTACTATCCTTGCTGTGATTCAGAGGATTACTGTAACTTTAGGGCAACACTGGTGTGATTTCAGAAGGTAAATACAAATATGGGGTGTAATCTCTCTCCCCATACAGCAGCCACTAGCCTGGGGACACACACGACAGGGGGGGAACCTGAGATGTGTCTGTCACAGTGGAGCACTTCCTCCCTTTCTGGATGCAGACTGGATTCTTTTCTGTGATAAATATGCAATAACTTGTCTTCTCAGACTCAACAGAGGGAAGTCAGTTCCTTCTTGTTGCTCTGCCTGCCCTTCAATGGGAAAATGACAGAGCAGCTTCAGGAGGGCGTTGGTGCCTATACTTCATCAGGCAAATGGCAGAATCAACCCCATTGAAGTCGTTTGGATCTTTCATAATTAATATTGAGAATTTCTGCTTCTGGGCCTCACAGAAAATATAAAAACAGCTGCTAAGAGGCAGAGAGAGTAGTGAGGACAGTTGGAAGGAGAAGAGCATCCCTTAAGGAAGGGAAGGAGACCAGGTAAGGTTCTCACCTTTCACCTTTGTTTGCTGTTCCCTAAGGACAGATTCAGGACACTGGCTGCACTCTGATGGAAACGATCCCAGCACTTGAAAGGCCAAGGCAGGGAGACCAAGAGTCTAAGGACACATGGGCTATAAATAAGACTGGAGCAGGAAAGGAGAGAAAGAAGGAGAGGAATAAAAGAGGAGGGGGGAGGAGAGACTCCTCCCTAGGTACTAGGACCTTGGGTTTACACCACCATGCCTAGCTCTAAAATCCAGTCTTAATTACTTAAAAAACTAGAACTAGGGACTGGGAAGTGGCTCAGCTGTGAAGAGCACTCATTACTTTTCTAGAGGACCCAAGTTCAGTTACCAGCACCCACATGGTGGCTCCCAATCATCCATAACACCTGCAATAGAGGATCTGATGTCCCCTTCTCACCTCTACACATGTAGTGCACATAACATACCTGCAGACAAAATATTCATAGAAATAAAATAAAAATAAATATTAAAAAACTTAACCCCCAAATCAGAAAATATAGTTTAGGATGACTACAGATAAATAATGAAGTTATAAATCCCAGAACGAGGCAGAAAGGAAGATGCTCAGGTCCCACCTATGAATTGTTTTAACATCTAATTCTGACTCTCAGGATTGCATCTTAATTGCACATGTGTGGGAGACTCCAAGCAGCCCAGTTAAGATCATTTGAATTCAGGTAAGTGAACAGTTTGCTGAGATAAAAAGATAAAAACTTAGTATTCTTCAAAGAGATATAATGAAATTCAGATTTCCTAAGTATCACACACAATGTTAATACAATCCAATGTTACTAGGCTTGCAAATAATTGGAAAACACAATAACACACAAAAGAAATGCAATCATTGTAGATGAACTCAAGACCACTGAGAATCTGAAGTAAGAGGACAGGGACCTTTAATTCATACAGCTGGACACACGTAACAGCGAGGGTGTGAATGAGAGGAGAGTGACAGGTATACACTGCAAGATTTCATTTGAAATGAAGTGATTTAACATTAGCTGTGAGCCAACAAATACAGCCTAAGGATGTAGGCCCTACTCTAGCTTCAGTGTCAACCTGAGATAATCCAGAGTTATTCGGGGACTCTCCTGAGGGATTTACCAGATCCGACTGGCAAATGGCCTGTGGTCTTTAAGGTTTATTGATGTGAGAGGTGTCATCCCTGGGCAGCTAGTCATGGGTTATATAAGAAAGACAGCTCAATATGAGCCTGGGAATGAGCCAGTGAGCAGTGAGTTCCTACCCTGACTTCTCTTAATGATGGATTATGATCTGGAAGTGTAAGGTGAAATAAACCCTTCCCTCTCCTAGTAGCTTTTGGTCATGGTGTTTATCAGTCAGTCAGAATGGAAACCAGAACAGGTATAAATCTGTGACTCCTAGTGCTACAAACAAACTATAATCTGGATGTCTTGTACCACTCAACTCCCACAGTACCACTGGAGATAGAACAACAGAAAACAAGTGAACAAACAGATTGCTGGAATAATTATGGGGACCTAACTGGTGCTTACATATCAGATCATTCCACAAAATGCAGAATAGTTAAAGATTGACCACACTTACAATATATATTCCTTTCAAGTACATATATCTTTACCAAGCCATATATAAAAACATAAAACAAGCCCCTCAATATAAGGATTAAAATCACACAGAGCATATACTCAAACAATAGCATTAAATCAACATCCTCAAAAAATTCAGCACAAAAAGGAGCCAGGGCACTTTGTAGAAAAGGCTCATGCCTGAGCAGGGGCAGGAAAAGTATGAAAGAGCCCAGAACATCCTGTTCTGTTAGAGACCACGTCAAACAAACAAGAGGCTGAAGGAGTCACTGGCCAGGTTCAAGCTTTTGAGTGTAGAAAGCACAAGGAGGGACAGAACAGGGGTGCAAGAGCTCAGGTTAGTGATGGAGGACAAAGCAGGAACAGGGGGACCTCTTCACAGTGGCTGCAGATGGAACCCACCACAGCAAAGATGGCTTTAGGCAAGACTCATCAACCGATGTTAACCCCAAGGATGTCTGACAAGGACTGGGGTAATTATGAGATGTTCCCACAATTGCCTATTAGTCCTAATGAGGGAATAATAACAATAGTCTGGAAAAACTGGTACTACCTCACTCAGTCAAGATGCCCTTCACACAGTAAGATCAATGGGCACCATGTCCTCTGGGTTGACACAGGGAGAACCCATCACGCCCATTAGGCCCAGTCGGAGAAGCAGAACAAGAGTCTGATAGGGAAACTCACAAACTCAAACATCCAAGTCTTTCAAAGAGTTGGCCCATGAGTTTTCCAAATGTTAATATCATAAAAGACTAAGCAAGGGACTGTCTCAGATTTTAAAAGACTTTAGATGATCAGCCATAAAGGATGCAAATTGTGAGCCTGGATGAGATCCTGGAATAGAGGGAGAAAGTGCCGTCAAAGATATAACAGATCATTTGATAATCTGCAATATGGCCTTAAAACTAGAAAGAAAATCCTTGAACTTCTTAAATTTGATGTATGTAAAACAATATCCTTATTTTTAGAAATTGTCATATGATGAGCAATGATCACACTGTATCTAACCTACTGGTCAAATGATTCAAAAAACACAAAAAGAAGAAAGGAAAGGAGAAAGGAACAGGAAAGGAGAGAGAAAAGACAATAAAATGAATAAAGGCTGGGTGTCGTGGCACATGTCTGCCTAAGCAGTATCCCTGCAAGTTCAAGGACATTTCCATCTACATAGTAAGTTCTAGGCCAACCAGGACCACACAGTGAGACCCTGAGTCAACTGATAATCTCCAAAATGTTGGGGGAGGGTGAATAAGAAAAAAGTATACTGATAAAAATATCACAAAACCTATTTCTTTGTATAGTACTAAAAATAATTAATTAAAAACAACAGGACAGGTGAGGTAGCTCAGCAGGCAAAAGCATTTGCCACCAAGTCTAACAACCTGCATTTGGTCCCTGAACTGACCTCCAATGTACATTATACTTTCATGCAGGAGCACACACATTAAAGAAATACAATAATAATAAAACTGCCACCATCGCAGGCTGCGGGGGGGGGGGGTGTCTTACCTGTCCTCTTTGATGACATCCACAAAGTGGGCATCAGTTTTCTCACGGATGTTCTTGAACCTCAGTGGGAGGAGGGCGGACTGGTCCAAGCTCACACCTGCCCACCTTCCCTTCTCCTGCAGGATCTCACACAGGGAAGTCTGGCTGTTGGTAAGCTTCTCCTCTGGAGGAGGGCTCAGGAGTCCATTCTGAGCTTTGGAGTTCGATCCTCCAGAAGCCTGCCTCGAGACAAAGAGGAAGGAGCACAGGGAGTGACGTAGTTGCCAGAGGCACATGCTAGTTCTCCCTCAACCCCCAGCATGCTGGAGCCTCCACATGCAGGACTGTGAAGATTCCCCAACACTCCACTGCTCCTCTAACCCTGCTTCGCCCGAGACCCTGCTTTGAGACAGGGCATGTCTGGGTGTTCAGAAGAGGTCTTAGAACATTCATGAAGTGAAGAAGACAGTTTAACATGGAAGAGGGCTACAGGGAAGATCAACGGGTTCCCTGAGGAGGTTTAAGGAAGGGTCCGGGAAAGGGTGAGAGATGAACAGGACTTAGTTTGGGAGCCTCTGGCTATGAGAAACATCCCATCTGAGGCCTTTGCAGATAGATACTGGCACAGAAGTAGAATGACAGAAAAGGAGCTCCCAAGGAGGTGGTTTCTTTCCAAAGCCTTCCTGAAGCTCTTTGCTCATGCTTTACTCTGATTTCCACTCCAGTCCTGCCCTGGTCTCAAAGCCTTGGCTCCAGGCAGCCTCTAGGCTGTTAGCTCAGCCTCAGGAGCCTCTTTCTAGAGTACACCTCCTGCCTGGAGGAGGTGCTCTATCCCCTTTCACCTCCGCATTCTACCAAATAGAAAGCCCAGTCCACAGCCCTGTAACCCAAGTTTAACTGGCTATCCCTGGAGGATTTCATCCCGTTCTACTTTGTATGGGTTGGCTCTAACTGGCCATCCTGGGTTTTCCTGTTATTTTTCTTATGTGCTGGGGGTCAAATCTAGGACCATGCAAAACACATGCTCTACCCTTAACCATTGAGCTATATATATACTCCCAGCCCCTCCATCATTTCATTTATTGGTCTACTCAAACCCACACCTAGGAGGTGTGAAACATAAGACGAACTATTCTCAGAACTAAGAAGTTGATGAGACAGGAATGTCACCTTAGGTGGATGCGCCAGGAGAGGGACTGACAGGAACAACAGCCATGAACTTGTTACCTTGGTGCCGGCCTTAGGCTCGTCTTGACAACCATTTTGCACAGCTCCTCCTTCTGCACCAGCTTCAGATTTGGGAGCAAATGTGATTCCACAAGAAGGGCAAGTCTGAGAGAAAACACAAGCCAGAGGAATATACTTTCAAAATACCTCCCGGACACACGATTCAAACACTCCAGGGTTGTTACAACCTGGAGTCACTCACAAGTGATGCGAGCAAGTGGAAGAAGATCACTGAGCCACACAGATTCAGGGAGACCTAAGAACAAATTGGCAGCATGAAAAGGAAAACAAAAACCTATACATGAACCCCAGGCAGCACAGCCAAAAGGAACTACAGATGCCGCTGACTTTGATGGCTCAACCAACTGTGCTCATTCACACAAGGGGATGTCACTCGGCCATAACCAATCAAAGCCCTGGCGTCTGCTTTCACACACATAAACCCTCAACACACTATGCTTTTTTTAAAATTAATTTGTTTTTTTAGACAATTTTCTGCATGTATATAATACATCCTGATTACCCTCAGCCTCACTCCTTTTATCTCTCCTCACTCCTGACAGTTCCCCCTCCTTCCTACAAATCTCCTTCCCATGTTCCCATCCTTTTGCTTTGTGCTGTGACCCCGAGTTTACCTAGAACCATCCTGTGACCATGGGCTTGGAATTATTCACTAGCACCTGGTGGGTTTATCAGTAGACAAACAGTGACTCACCCTCTTCCAGAATCCGTCATTTAGCCAGTAAGTTCAGCACAGAGGGATGGAGTCCCACAAGCCCCGCCCCATCTATGACTGACATGGCTGACAAGGCCAATGCTGTGCTTGTCCAGTACCAGTAACTGAGCTGCAGTGAGTTAGTTCATGATGGCAATAGCTGTGTCCTACCTAGAAAACGGCATTTTTAGCCCTTCTCCTCATCTTTCAGCACTTATATTCCTTCTGCCACGACTTCTGTGATGTTCCAGGAGCTTTACAAAAGGTGCTACAAATGCCTTGTTTAGGTCTGAGCATTCATTCATTCATTCCCAACGGCCAGGAGTTACACATTACCACCATTGATCTGAGTCTGGCCCCAGGCGACCTCCGAAGCTTCTGAAGTGTGTTGTAGGACTATGTAAACCTGGTGCCCTCCATCACACTTATTGAAAATAAAGGCCAGGCATGGTGGTAAACACCTGCAATCCCAGAACTTGGGAAGCAGAGACAGGAGAATTGTCATAAATTCAAAGCTGCCCCAGTCTATACAATTACATAGTGAGTTTTAGGCCAGCCCACCAGGGATATCCATGGTCAAAAAGCAAACAATACAAATCAGATACGAAATACTACATACTATGTGATTCCATCTGAGAAGTTGTGAAATGCCCCGAAAAGGTAGTTCTGGAGAAAGAAAGCAGATTAATGGCTGCTAGGGGTGGAGGGTCAACAGTGACTGCTACCGGATGTGCTGAACATTTCAGCATTGAAAGCTCTTAGCTCATTCCTACCATGACGGAGGTGGAGCCTTGATAGATGACTAACCTATGAGGCTCGTGCTCAATAATTAAAGGACTATTGCCTTTATAAAAGAGAACCAGTTAATCCCCTTGTCACTCACTCCCATTCTGTGAGAAAAGGCCATATATCTATGGACCAGAATAAGGTCCTTGCTGGATACTAAATGGCTTCTAGAACATTAAGTAACAACTTTAAAACTGTTTTATATTTATTTTTAATTATATGTGTTGATGTATGTGCACATGTGGGCAGGTGTCCGAGGAAGCCAGTTAGGTGCTAGGGATTAAACCCAGGTCCTCTGTAAGAACTTAAGCACTGAGCCATCTCTCTAGCACAGAGACAGACTGTTGTGTATGTCACCCAGGAGATGGATTCTGTTACATCAGTTAACGGGAGTAAGACAGGCTTTCCTTTTTAAGGTATGATGAAGATGTTCTGAAGTAACATGACGATGGTGATACCACCTTGAAAATATACTGTAAACTGAATTGGACATGATTGAAAGATTGGTTTAATGTTCTATGAATCACATTAAAGGGATAAACTAGTGAGCAAATTGATCACCAGCTCATTCTTGAACAATAATAGCTAAGCTGTGGTTTATGAGCTCTTGGTGGCAGGCAGATATAGTCTAAGTTGGGCTGAAAACTAGAGATATGTGTTGGCAGACCCAGAAATTCCAAGAAAAGCAAAGGCAAGACTCAGTAAGAGGTGGGGTCTGTCATTCTCAAATCCAGGAGCTTTGAGCCTCAGATCAATTACTCACTGTCCTGGAGACGCCCTCCTAAAATCACTTCACCTCAGGACCCCCATGTGGAAGATGAATGGAAAGCCTTTCTTGGAGGGATGGATGTTTTAAGGATTAAACATGTACAGTCTAGCACAGTTCCTGGAATTCTCTATGACCTACCGTCACCGTGACACAGCAGCTTGGGAGCATCTTGGGATGGCATGGCCAGTTGCCCATGAAGACAATTTCTTAGTGAGAAACGATTAAACACTAAGATTAATTATGGAAGACTAGATATTATTGGGAAATTTAAAAATACATAATACTTCATAGCCTAAGACCAAGAGTATGACCCAGGTTCATATTCAAACAGGTCACAGATCACAGTTGCATGAAATAAAAGCATAAAGATCCTAAGGAGTTATGTAGTTTGGGAATCTGACATAATGCAGACTGAACATCCATATTCATCTAATAGAAGTACAATGCCAAAGTAGTTATCATTTATTAATTAGCATAACTGAACAAATACACTAACTCACAGGTGAAGTCTGCTTATATTGTTTATTTATTAATTTCAACTTTGTGTGTGTGTGTGTGTGTGTGTGTGCCTCGTTGGGGAGCACACAGAAGTCGGAGGACAGCTTCAGGGAGCTGGTTTCTTCTTCTATTTTTAAGTGGGCTCTGGGACCAAATTTAGACTGTGGCAAGCCCTTTCCCTGTGGGGCCATCTCACTAGTACCATGCTTATACTCTAAAAACTGAAAAAGCTCTAAAGACCAAACTTTTCCCATTGCTAAATTAATTCAATGATTTTTTTTTAAAGATGGTATTTCATATATCTAAGGTTAGTCCTTTTGGGGTGTGGTGAGGGTTGAGACAGAGTTTCTCTGTGTAACCCTGGCTGTTCTGGAACTCGCTTTGTAGACCAGACTGACTTGAACTAGAAGAGATCTGACTGCTTCTGCCTCCTGAATGTTGCGATTAAAGGCAAGTGCCACCACACCTGGCTACAATGAAATAATTTTCTAAACATCTTGTATTGGCTGGGCTAAAGTTCAAACATTTGCTAATGGACAGTGTTAAGAGTCAGTACAGAACTTACTACACAATCATGATCCTAGCCTCATTCCCTAATCCCATGTTTTAATTAAAAAAACAAAAAACCCACAAAACCCCAAACAAAACAGGCATGGCCTGAGCACCTGTAATTCCAGCCCTGGGGAACTAGCTAATTTGGATGAATCAGGGAACTCCGGATTTTAGTTCAAAGAGACTGACTTGTCACTAAGATGGGGAGTGACTGAGGGAGCTAGGTGTCACACACACACACACACACACACACACACACACACACACACACACACACACACACACACACACACACACACACACACACACACACCAATATCCAGCACAAAGTGACCCTCTGAGCCCCCAGAGGAGGAATGAAGTAAATGGGCCCAAGAGATACCTAGTTCTGTTCAGAGGGTGGGTGTGAGAACCTGCATTGGTTGGTGCAGTGGTTGGCTTGGTCCTGCAGGGGGCGCACTGAACCTTTCACTAACCAGTAGTTGACTAAGGAATGAAAGGGCACAGCTTAATCAGTGGGGACAGGTTGACCTCATGGTTTGAAAGGCATTAATCTGAGTCAAACCCTTTGGTTCCAAAGATCTTTAAAACAGGAGAGTGAAACTGTAAATAGCTACTATTTGTCTGACAACTTTTAAACATCAAGACTGGAGAAGAGCCATGGAGTTCTGTGAGTACAGCATTGACACTGGCACCACCCTGACACAGTGGTCCTGGTCCTACCATTTCATAGGGGAGGAGCTCTCTAAGCCTTCTTTAAACAAATGGAGCTATGTCTACCTAAAGTATACTACTATAAGGGCAAACACAGGAGGCACACGAAAGTATGTCAGAATATTTCAAGGACAGCTTTTATTATTACGGTTTTTAAGGCATGGTCTCAGAGGCTCCGTGGTAAGTAAATCATGAGAATCAGAGTTCTGTCAGGAGACTGACAAACACCTGTAACTACAGCTCCAAGAGATCTGACACCCTCTTCTGGCCTCCATGGGACACCCAGACAGGTATGCACATACACCAACTTAAACATACACACACATACAAACACAAAGTAAAACAAGTATTTATTAATACATGCTCTCACTACATAGCCCTGAGTGTCCTCAAACTTATCACACAGTCTAGTTTGGGTTGTCTTTGAAGCTGTAATCAATCTTCTTCCACATCTTGAGTGTCGGGATTATAGACATATGCCACCACACACAGCTTTCAAAGCAGGTTCATTTTGTGTACCAGCTCTGTTCATGAGGTACTGACTTCATAGACCCTTCAGCTGAAAAGAGTTTTAGGAGCACATTTTGGCCATAAGGAAGGAACTGATTGATTGGTGATGTCTGTCTTGGGGAAAAGGCTGACAAGTGGGAACATGATGGTAATGGGCAGCTGGCATCCGGAGCCTTCTTAGCCAGGTGGTACCAGAGGGAGCCAGGCCTGCAGCACAGATCATTTCACTGAACTCTGAAAATGGGGCTCTTTGATAGTCTCCTTCTTTCTCGGCCATTTTCTTTTGGGGAGATTTTCTTGATTCAAAGTTTAAAACAAAAACCCAAAGTGGTGGTACACACCTTTAATCCCAGCACTGGCAGAGGCAGGTGGATCTCTGAGTTTGAGGTCAGCCTGGTTTGCAGAGCAAATTTCAGGACAAGGAGGGCTACACAGAGAAACCCTGTCTCAAAAACAAAACAAAACAAAACAAAACAAAAAACAACAACAAAACCAAACAAACAAAAAAGTTCAGAACAAATGAAAATTTAAAACTTTTAGAAAAATTTACCCTCCCTGGAGAAGACATCCTCCTATCTCAACACCCTGTTCAGTCTGGAGGCCCCTTTGTAGCAAGAGGCATCTGCTGTACGATGGTGTATGCTTTTCTTCTTTCTCTACACCCCTATAGCAAATTTCCTTTGACTGTTTCTCCAGCCTAATTTCAACCTGAATTGAAACATCTCACAACCCAGTTTTTGCTGCACACTGGCACATCTGGGAAACTCTGCCCACTCACCAAAAATGCCCATCTCTCCCCTGCAGCTGCCAGCATCTCTATTATTGCCAAGAACCTCCCACCAACCCAGACAAGGGCCTTTCCTTCACACCTTGGGAGGCATGGCTCACTGTGAAGCAAGGCTGGCGGGCATGTTAGAGAAAATTCAGTTATCACAACAACAACGGCTATGGCTTAGAAGTATTTATGTGCTAAAGACACAGAATGGTAGTCAGGTTTGCAGTCTTGCCATTGGCAAGCAAGCTCAGGACATCCTCTTGACCACATGGAACCTTCTGGTGCTAAGAAATACCAAGAACACTTGCTGTGCAAGCATCAGGACTGATTCCCAGATCCCAGCACCCATATTAAAAAAGCTAAGAGTAACCAGAAGCCTGTAATTCTGGTCCTAGAGCTGGGCCGGAGATTGGAGGACCACTGGGGATTACTAGACAGAAAGCCAAGGCAAAAACCACTGTGCTCCAGGTACAACTGAGAAGCCCTCAAGGTCTCAAGGGAAGGAGATGGAAATCGATAAAATAGAACAAACAATTTCCTCCTCTGGCTGTCACACATGCACACACAAGAACAAACACTGTATACATATGTATATGCATGCACCCCCCATACACACACACACACATACACAGAGAGAGAGAGAGAGAGAGAGAGAGAGACTCACACAAAGATATAATTCTTCTCAGGACACTGGGGTTTGACTCAAGAGCTCCTGACCCCTGACCGCTATGGCTGCCTCCCCTGTCACAAGGAGGGCTGTGAACAATCCTAGCACTTTGACCTGCTAGACCCTGTCACTTGAAATGACCCAAGCTGCTGTACCAGCCATCTTGGTTCTTCTGAGTGGTTCTACTGGCACATACACATTAAAGGGAGTGCTACAATCCCCTACACCATATACCTACAGGCTAAGGAGTTTAGTGGCTGTTGCCTGGGTAACCTGAGAATTCTTGGAAACTCAAGAGCACACTTTACCTTTCCACTCCTCCTTGATGAACATGGGTTTTGAAGGGAAAACCTAACTATTCCTCTAACACACACGGCCATGTTTTCATTTGTTTCTAACATGTTTAAATGCCTACACCCAAATTCTCCTCAGAATTCATGCCACAGAATTATAAAGTAGGGTTGCTGATTTTTGTTTGTTTCTTTTTATTCAAGGTTATTTCCCATGGCAAGATAAATCATTTTGAAGTCAACACCTGTTCCTTTTCATAACTGCCACAGGAGGGAACAGGGAAGCCTCTTCGGGGCCAGGAACATCAGTGAGGGCCTGGATTTGCAAGTCTAGTCTACTGCTTATTGCTAAGTTAGTCATGTGGTCTGGCACGAGAAGCAGCATCCTCCACCATGATGCTCAGGTTGGACACGGATGGCGGGTACCCATGACTCTGTGACAGTAAGTATCACTGGGTTCTCTAAGCTCTTACTGTCTCAATTGCCCCTCCTTAGAAACACCCAGGATATGGGGACAGTAAGTTCTATTTTACACGAGAGGAAACCAAGGCAGAGAAGAGAAAGAACTCACCTATATACAGTCACACAGTTAGAAAGCCAGGGAGAAACTGTGAGCCCAAGTAAAGCAAAGCAAAGTAAAGCAAAACAAATGAAAAACCATTTGGCCTAACCACCACACTCCAGGTGCTCTGTGTTGGGAAGAAGTCACCAGGCTAACTATACCACCTATGGCCAGGACTTTGTCACTAAAAAATGGACTAGGTATGGGCAGAAACACTTTCAAAACAGATGATTTCTGTTGAGAAAATATTAAGAGGTAAAGAGAAATGAATCCTTAGAGGAAAACACAAAGCAGCAATTATCACAAAAAAGAAAGGCTCCACCAATCTGAGAACAGGAAGCAGAAACATAGGAACACAGGAAAAACTGTGAATGGCAACTGAAAACTCAGTCACAAGAATATTCAGTCAAAGCTATCATGTGTAGAATCAAAGAAAACTGAATTAACGAACGTTTCATCTAATTCCTCAATCTTACGGGACTTCTGGAACTAAGGTTAGTTTTTTGTTTTGTTTTGTTTTGTTTTGTTTTAATCCAAGTGATGAATAGATTAGATTCAGCTGAGCATTAAGGTTCAGGTTTGTAATCCTAGAAGCATAGGCAGAGAGTTCTAGGCCAGCCTGGGCTGCATGAGACCCTATCTTAAAAAGAGAAAAAAAGAAAAAAAATTATATTGATTAGTTTCAGTAGACTGTAAGGAAAGAAGACTGTTACTATGTTGTGGAAGTATTCTACCAAAAAAACCAAATAAAGGAAGTATTTAGTATTGGGGGGAAATTTCACTTACACATAGGCCTGCATACGTGATAACATTTATTAAACAATATGGTGTATATATTTCCCCTTCATCTAATATACCCAATTTCCTTATTATGTTTTTGTTTACTCATGCTGTATGCACGCTGTGGCACATATGTGGAAGTCAGGACACCTTGCTGGAGTCAGTTTTCTCTTTCCACCATGAGGGTCTTGGGGACTGAACTTCCTTGTCAGGTTTGGTGACAGGTACCTTTCCTGTTGAGCCATCTCATGGGCTTCAAGATTTCTTTTAAAAATATTCTCTGACTTGTAAGTGTGGAAAACAGGGTCAAGTGTGTAGTCACATGCCTTTATAAAGCCTCCGCACTGGGAAGCCTGGGCTGGTTTGGGTTAGATAGCAGGACTGCCTCCTAAACCCCACTCCATTTCTCAGTTCTTGAAACAGCTAGCAATCTGTGCTAATGCTGAGGCCAGAGAAATCCTATCTGGGTTGTTGGACTCAGAATTTCACAAGTCAACCAGTCCAGAGTTCCTTTTGCATCTCATACCTGCGTTCATCCTGAGAAGGTACTGCATTTTGAGAGACACTACCATATGCTACGTCTCCTCAGGGCACAGGGTCATAAATTCACAAGGAGTTTATTTTCCTCAATAAAGTAGTCACTGACAAAGCAAAGGCAGCTGAAGGGAGTAGAGATACACTGCAGGGATTCCAGTCACTAGAGAAGCTCACCTTAGACAGTGTAACTAAGACAACAACCATCACATGGTCAGGGCACTGACAGGTGTCATGGAGAATGCAGAACAGACAACAGACATTTTACAAAATCCTATTCAATCTTCTGGGGCTGGTTATCATCTGTACCTTGGTGTTCTGCCTCTGTCTGGAATCAGAGCAGTTACCCAGGGCTACTGAGTACTCAGGACCGAATGTCTGCTCTCTTCGGTTGCTGGGAAATGGGACTGTAAGAAGGGTTCCTGGTGGTAGCTATTCCACCATGTGGCATGTGCTTTATATTTTCAGATTCTGTACCCAAAATCCAGAATCCAAATGATTCTAATGTTCTGGGATAGCTCTAGTCAGAAAAAATCCTGGCTATGTTTCCAAACTATTCATCCAGAACCCAGAAATTATACTTCATGAACTCAGCCTTCCTTCATGACAGGGATATAAAGATCTTCTTTTCCCTCTCTCACAAATATCTTGGCAGTTCAGTCAACTTGATAGATCCTGTCTTCCATTTCCAAATCTTGTGTTGTTTGGAAATGTGTACATGGCAATAGAATATGCTAAGCAGTTTTCAAGATCAAAACAAATATTTACAACTAGTAGAAAGTGATCCTTTAATATGAGAAAAATATATCTTAAGGCACAGAATCCCTGGTGCTAGATCTGCCGGTGTATCATGGGGAAACTCAGCCATGCATGTCCAACAGGTAGATGACCCACACATCATTAATTTTGAGTTTTGAGCTCAATTTTTCTACTTAAATAAGGCTCAGTTTGAAGCCTGGGGGAAACCATTTTTCCATATGCAAAAAGAACACTTTTGGAAAGCCACATTTTTTTACCCTTCCCTTCCTGTATTAGGTCAGTCTGTAAGGTAGGAAGCTCCTCCTGATGGTGAAGTCTCTATCTCTAAGGCAGGTAGCTCAGGCCAAGTCAGATATGCTGACTTTTCCACATATGCAGGGTCCACAACTATGCTTGGCTGTCACCCAGGTTAGTAGCTCAGTGTTCTGCACCTCTCTCCCACTGGGCAATGTTGGGGACATTTTAGGTGAGCATGACTGGAGAAGGGGTATATCTGGCAGAAGTCAGAGATGGTGCTGACGACCTGGCAATGTGCAGCACAGCCCAATACCCAGGATGATTTGGTCCAAGCTGTTAGAACTGTAAAGGAGTGTTATTAAACTAATAAAGCTCATGACTCCAATGGTGAGTGAGTACTTTCAATAAACCTGGACACAGCAAGGACACAAGTAATCAGAAAATAGGCACTCGGATACGCCAGCAAGTTGCCACACTAAAAAGTTAGTTTTATTTATTTATTTTGAGACAGGGTCTTGCTCTCTGGTTCAGAGTGGTCTCAAACTCATGGTACTCCTTCTACTTCAGCCTCCTGAGTGCTGGACTTATAGACATAAGCCACTTTACCCAGCCTATACAAACTCTTAATCATATGGACATGCAGCTAGCTTTCATATCTGCTAATGAATGTAGGTAAGTCATACTAGACAGCTGTTACCATATCATCCTACTGTTTGTTATTTGGAAGCTCCAAATGGCAAAGGACTGTTTGTTAGAAGTATCTTGCTCTCTTTTTTAAAACTGGAAACAGCAAATATTTAAGTGTGAAAATAAACAGAGGGGCTCAGAAAACAGCATCCGTACAATGTTTGCTGTATAAGCGTGAGGCCCTGAGTTTGATCCCAGCACCCCATGAAGAAGTGTGTCTGCTGACATGCACTTTTACTTCTTGTGCTGAGCAGGCAGGACAGGACACTGAGGAGTCACAGGTCCCAGTGAGAAAGCCTGTTTTTAAAGTAGGGGACCAAATGATTCTTGGGGATAACAGCCAAAGTTGATTTCTGTCCTCCATGCACATGCACACACACATTCACAGAGAGACAGAGACAGAGACAGAGAGAATAAATAAAGTAAAAACATAAACAGAGGGTGCCAGTGGGAAAACTAGATCCAATGTGATAAGGAAAAATGGCTCACAACAAGAAAACTTTCCCATGTCCAAGGTTGAGTGTGTTAAGTCCTCAGTAATTTATGATGGAATGTCTGTCCAGAAATAGGTACTTCTTCACTTCCACCACGACATCTCTGATCTAGTAACAAAGCACTAGGGTGTTCTCAGTAATGCTCTTTTTATCAGAGAACTACAATGCAAGGTTCACCCTTACAGACACAATTTAAGATAATCACAATATTGCTAGGCAGTGGTGGTGATGGTGCACATCTTTAATCCCAGCACTTAGGAGGCAGAAACAGGCAGATCTCTAAATTTAAGGCCAGTTTGGTTTACAGAGCAAGTTCCAGGACAGCCAGGGTTACGAAGAGAAACCCTGTCTTGAAAATAAAAAACAGACAAACAATAAAAGAAAAAAAAGAAAAGAACAAAAGAAAGATAGACAGACAGATAGATAATCACAAAATTGTGTATTTCAAGACACAGAGGAGTATTTAAGGTGGTCTCCAAAATAAAATAGATTCCAGCTCTCAAAGCAGGATGTAAAGAAAATTACCTTTACTGACATTACCATTATCTTTGAGAGGTCCCCAAAGATACCACAGATTGCAGAAAAAAGTAAACTCAAATGAGAAATGTCTTTATGCAAAACAGAGATGAAATGGAGGTTTATAAAAATGCTAAAATGCAAGCATATTAAAAATGCACAATGTAACTAACTTTATACCAAACTCTTAAATTATGAAAACTAAATTGAAAGGCATCCTGAGCCGTTTGCCATATGGTGTTTATTAGCTTATGTGTTTTATTGTAGAATTACTATGAAGTTGTAGAAGAGAGAAAGAGAGGAAAAAAAAACTAACCTTAAGGTTATCAAAGGTTTTGACAGTCTGTGCCAAGTCACTGACACTCCCTGGCGATGCTGTCCCCTGTCCCCTAGGGCCTGAGGACGCCCGTGAGCCGTCAATGACCTCAAAGCCAGAAAGCAGGGCCTCTGCACAGCTGCAGTGAGACTCCTTGGCTCTCTGACCCGATATCAGGTATGTCTTCAAACCTATGATGGATAAAAATTACAATCAGCACAGATGGAAAGCACGATGGCTGAAATGCAGCTGGGTCTTGTTCTCTGTGGGTGGAGAACACACTCCTGGAAGGTGGAAGTATAGCAAAAATGTGACAGCCTTCCTGTTTTCCCAGACAGGTACAGCCTCAGAGACCATTCACCTCCAAAGATGCACCATTTACTATTTCTATAACGTTTGCTTTGAAGAATGGCTGACTACATGTTTTACCTCTGGGAACTAAAATAAATGTTAACAGTTCTTCCACGAAGGCATCTTGTGTCTGCTTTGTGAAGGAAGCAGAACAGATTGGTGGCCAGTTCCACAGTCTACTTGGCTTGGTTTGGATCTGTAAATAACCATCCCTGACCTTCTTAACACCAGTCAGGGTTCTGCATCCAGGAAACTCAAGCTGTACTGCAAAGGAAGATGAGGCTTTTCCTGGAGGAGTGGGGCACCCAAACTAGAGAAAAGGCTGAGCAAGCCGGAGTACAACCAAGGTGAATGCACCCTGTCTCTGCCACCACAGCCTTAAAACATGCCTCTGCGCATGCATCCCTGGGGTAGGTTGGTGTTTGGTATTTAGAATCACTGCTCACTTACCAGATCATTGTTCATTCGGTAAGTACATCATCAAGCACTTCCTGTCTACAGCATTCTATGAGGGATGCAGGGGAGACAACAAGACACATCAGCTATGACTGAGACCTGTGTGAAATCTCACCTGCAGAAGGAGCCTGTGTGGCAGATAACAGGTGTGACAGTGTCACTACCATGCAGGGTAAGATATATGAGGTCCTCTAGGAGCATGAGAAAGGCCACCTTGACTGTCCTCTACAAAGCTGAGAATTTGCTACTATAATGGTATTAAGAGTCAGGGATCCAAGGGATGGTGAGGCCCTGAAGGGTTCCTTCTCTGTGGATGGGCACAGCAAGCCTGATGATGGCAGCTATGGGCCTAAGGTCCTTCTGTAGTATTGGTAGCTTTCCCTTCAGCTCCATGAAGACAATTTCTTTGCTCAGAAGGATACAGTCATCACCAGACAAACACATCAGCAATAAGGCCTTGATCTGAGACTTAAAAGCCTTCAGACTGTGAGACATAATTTTATCTTTTTATAAATGACTCAGTCTGTGGTATTGTTATGGCAGCACCATCCGACTAAGACAGAAAGCCTCCTGAACAGCATGTCCTCCAAGTGAGGTCAGCCCAGGCATCTATCCTCACACAGTGGGTATTTCTAGAATAGGTATGGGGATTCTTCCTTTAAAAGAGTCTTTGGAAGGTGCACTCAACAGATGGTACTGAGTTTAGAATGGCTGAGACTCTGTGTGTGTAGCATGTATGCTTTGTGTGTGTGTGTGTGTGTGTGTGTAGCCAGGGGAGCAGCTCTCTGCAGTGCACTCACCCATGGGTGTCACTAGAGTGTCCATCATGAATGCCACATGGAAGCAAGAAAAAAGAGTAAGGAGGGGCTGGTGGAAAAGATAGACACAGGATGGGCAGGGTGGTAGTGACAGGCCATGCTTCTGTGGATAAGGGGTGGTGTTTGAAGAGAAGCCTTCAGCATAAGGCTCAAGCTCCATCACTTCTTAGCTATAGGGCCTAGCATCTCCATTTCTCATCTGTGGGGTGAGACTAGGGTGGCACTTCAAGGGTCCACACAGGTCTTTATAACAGCATTCAGGGCACAGCATGCCTGATGATGGCGGCTATTATTACCAACGAGGTGTTTGATCTGCTTATCCTCTGGAGCCTCTTTCATGTGTCTCTAACTTGGATCTTTCTTGGGGAGCTCAAAATGACCAGTTCATAAAGACTATACTGCTCTTGCACAAAGATCAAACCTACACAGACATCTAAAACAAGGGAGACTTGCCGATAAAATAAGTATATTTTTATTTATGCTTCACCATGGAGAACTAACATTAGAGTGAATCCTGCTGCCCATACTAAAGGAACCCAGGGTGAAACAGGAATGTAGGTTTAGCTGTCCAGTAAGATTCACTGTGAGAAAAGTTACTGCTTGAGCCTAGTGGAAGGGTTAGGCCTCCGGTGTTAATGACCTAGTGGGTAATCACACTCAGGGATCCTTGCTTCTGATATGACTAGTACAGCTTACCTGGGCTAAAAGGCTCAAATAAGGCAAAGTGTTGATTTTGTTAAGCGTGCATATATAGGAAAATAATTAGTGTTACTTCCTGAAAGCTTTCTTGGTAATTCTTTTTTTTTTTTTTTAACCTCACCAACACTCACATCTTTTATTAGCTTCATTTTACAAGGCTGCAGAGAGGGCAGGTGCTTCCTAATGCATGTCCACCTACTAAAAGAAATTGTATACAGGGCTTCACATGGTTCACCTTGAATATTTTCATTCCTCCTTCCACACTGGGGACTGTAACCTGGACCCAGTGCATGCTGGGCAAGTGCTCTACCACTGAGCCATTCCCATTTGTAATACTTAAAATTTATTTCATTAGCATACATTAATCGTACACAATGGGTTTCATTGTGATACTTTCATACATATTACAGTGTATGTTGGTCATGTTCACCACCATTAACCGCCCTTGTTCAACACCTGTTCTTGTGAATTCCCTGCATCTTGTATGGTATTTTTGGTAGCCCAGTGAGTTTAATCAGGGTTGCTTACAAGAACACAGTTGAGGAGTTAGTTATAGAGGCACGGGAAACTTACCAGTGTGTTCACACACACACACAAAAAAGGACATTTCTTTTCCTCTCCCAGAAACCATCCTTGGGAAGAGACAAAGGCTTAGAAAACCCTCACCTATTTTTTTTTCTTATCTTTTCAAATTTTAAGACAGGATCAGGCTGAATTCAATCTCACTTTGTAGCCCAGGCTAGCCTTGACTATATTATCCTCTTTCCTCAGCCTCCTAAGAAGTTAGGGTTCTCGATCCAAGTTTCCTTGTATATTTTCTGTGTATGTATTTGTACTCTACACACAGAGAGGCCAGAAGAGGACACTGGACATCCTGCTCTACCATGCTCCATCTAGTCCCTTGAGATAAATTCTACCATCAAACCTAGATCTAAGGCAGCATCGAGTAAGGCCCAACAATCCTGCCTCTGCCCACCCACTCAGGCTCTATCCTACAGCACTAGGGTTACATCTTTTTACGTAGCTGCTAAACTCCGATCTCCAAGGTTTCACAGCAAGCTCTCTT
This sequence comes from Sigmodon hispidus, assembly GCA_004025045.1. NCBI lineage: Eukaryota > Metazoa > Chordata > Mammalia > Rodentia > Cricetidae > Sigmodon > Sigmodon hispidus. Next base: position 87,168 of record PVIH01001030.1, read on the forward strand.
ACCCACTGAGCCATCTCTACACCCTGCAAGGATTCTTAAGTATCATCAGCCCTCTTCACCTGTGAATTCTTCATCTACAAATTCCATTGTGCATCAAAAATATTTTTCAGAAAATTGTATATGGGGAGCTGGAGAGATAGCTCAGGGGATAAAATGTGTCATTAGGACTGAAGTCCAGATGTCCAAAAATCAAGTAGAAGTGAGGCAGATGTGGCAGTTACCTGTAATTCTAGCACTTGGGAGGCAGAGATGGGATCCCCAGAGAAAACCAGATAATTAGTCTAGCTGACTGATGGCTCTGGGTTCAACTGAAAGACTCTGTCTCAATAAGTAAGTTGAAAGGCTTTGGAAGAAGACACTGAACATCAACTTTAGGCCTTCACAGGCACGCACACAAAGTGCTCAAACATGAGAACACATATATACATGCAAACACATATACACATCACATAAGTATGTATGAAAAACAAATAAAATGTTTTTGCATTGTACATATACAGACATGTATTAGTTAGGGCTTCTATTGCTATGAAGAGACACTATGACATGACAATACAGGAAAACATTTAATTGGGGCTAGCTTATAGGCTCAGAGGTTCAGTCCATTATTGTCATGGCAAGAAGCATGTCAGTGTACAGGGAGAATAGTGCTGGAGAAGGAGCCAGAGTCCTACATCTGAATCAGGAGGCAGCAAGAAGAGAGAGCTACTGGGCCTGGATCATTTGACTCAAATCCCACCTCCACAGTGACACACTTCTGCCAACAAGGCCACACCTACTTTAAAAGGCCACACCTCCTAATAATAATGCCATTCCCTATGGGCCTATGAGGCCATTGTCATTCAAACCACCACAGGACATTTTTCTTTGTCTATTGATTAGATAATTCTGTGTATCAATTATTTATATAGTATTTACATTATATTAGGTATGAGTAATCTAAAGTACTATATAGTATAGTATGTACTTTAGATTACTCATAATATAAAGTATATAGGACAATGGGTATAGATTATATGAAAACATGATGCTTTACATAAGGGACATTAACATTCTCATATTTTGGTGTCCAATGGGGAATCCTCAAACCAATCACCCAAGAGTACCTAGGGATGGCTGCACACTATCAATTCTTAAGACAAAACTGTCTTATATACACTGATGACTAGTTTTACAGATCAAGTGTATGACAATGTGGCAAGGTTCAGTTTAGAAAAGAAAGATTCTAGCATCTTCTAAGCTGTCTTCTTCAGTGGGGCTTTTGTTTTGGAGAACTCTTTAGTCACAGAAATTTAAGGGACTTGATGGTCAGTGTGCCAGAGAGAGAAGAAATGAAGAAAAGCCAGGAAAGAGTGCTTAAGATATGACGGGGCTAGGAGAGCATAACAAATGCCTAGAAGCTGACGTCACTAATGATTTAAAACAATAAACACAGGAGAGGCAATCAGCTTGGCCTAGCTCATAAACATCCTAACATGTCCTTTCCCTTTGTCCTGTTTGAAATGGTCAATAAAATGAAAGTTATTTATTAAGCTAAAATTCAATTAGCCAATAAGAAAAATAATTAAAAGAATTAACTTATCAAATCACCAAAGTCTATAAAGATTTAGATAAAACACATACATTTTTAATGTTTCTGCTTAAGAGTAAATATTAAGTTAAAAAAATAAACATTTTCATCTTTTAACAATAAAAATATTCTACATAGGTCAAATTCTTCCATTCCTCTGTAAAACAAATGACTGTGGAAACTGATTTGTGGGCTCAATATTTGATGATAAATCACAGGTTTCATCCATTAGTATGTGTATACTGGTAAGATTTTATCTGTAAAAAAACTAAGTCCAAATAACAAAGCCAACTTGTTAGCTATGATGGTTTAACACCAGGAGTCCTCACCAAGGCTGCAGGACCAACAGTTCTGGAAGATCACACTGAGCATGCCCACAGCAGCCTGCAGGTCCCAACCCATTCATCCATTTGCTCATCCACTTAACCCAACAAACTCAATACATACCGGGTGCTCACTGAGCACCAGGACCTGGGCTGAGGACTAAAAAACAGACACCACTCCAGCAATAGAAATGGAGTCAGGTGAAAATGCTGACCTTGGTTCCCTGCTCTCTGAAAGGGAAATACTATAGCACAGGAATGCCTCATCATAGGGCTTCTGTGGGCATTAAATGCTTCAGAAGAGTTACTCAAGAAAATTAAAGGAAGGCATGATTGAGTAAGCAGGTGAGCCGCAGGCCAGCACTGAGGAGGTCAGTGAAAGTAACACAATCTTCAGGAAGAGGGCCCGAGGCTCCTGTTGACTGTGGGCTCAGAAGACATTAAAGCTGTTACATGAGTGGGCAAAGGAAGAAAAACAGAGGCCCAGGGTAACTCTGAAGGAACACTGGGAGACTCGGGGCTTAAAGAGCCAGGCAAGGCTGCTAGTGGGGCCGCTTTCGTGCGAGTGCCAATAACTGAAACCAGCAACTAATTTGCTGGTGTCTGAGGAGGCAAGCCTCTTGTGCAGCAACAGAGACAGCCGAGTCAGTTTCTGCCCCAGATTTAAGTATGGAAGGGACACATGGAAAACAGATTCAAAAAAGAACAGAAATTAAAATTGGAGAAAGGGCAGTGAGGCTCAGCGGTAGAATGCTTGCCCACATGCTCAAGGCTCTGGGTTCCAGCCTCAGCCCTGCAGACTAGTAAGCAAATCTGAGACTATGTAATATGTAAGTAATGGGGAAACCAATAAGAGAGCATCTTGAAAAAAGATATAAAGTCACAGGGTCCCCAGTGGAAAAAAAAAGACAGTTTCAAAAGCCCATATACTCACGGTTCCATTTCAGTGAAATGTCCCCTGGAATAGGGAACCACATAGAGACAGAAGGCGGCCTGGAGTTGGCACAGGCCCTATGGGGATGATGGGATGTGCACAAGAGACGAGACATTTTAATAATGAGTTAAGGAAGCATGAAGGGAAACTGAAGGCCTGGGCTGAGTGCTGTGGAGTACGATGAGGCAACAGGGCTTACATGGCCAGCAGTGGCCAGGAACTCAGTCTGCTCCAGGGCAACTGACAACAGAGAGCTTTCTTTTGTGGAGTGATGATCTGTCACATTAAACTGTGGTAGTGGTTATACCACTCTTCAATACACTAAAGATCACAGAATTGTAGACTTTAGCAAATCACTCCCCAACAAATCAAAAGATGTTTTAAAACAAAAAGAAATAAAACTATGTGAACTCTAACAAGATGTGAGAGTTCCAACATTTCAATCCTCATGCCTTGAGGATTCAAAGGAAAGTATGCACAGTGGTTGGTAAAAGAAAAAATATATTTTTAAAAGGGGGCTTAGAAACAGATAATGTGGTAGAGCTAGGTCAGAAAAATATATAAATAAGAAACAGGGCTAAATAACCTTGAAAAACTGAAATTCCTACATGGCAAGAGTTCAAGAGTCTGTGAGAGATTAAACTCGGAAAAACAAAACTTGACCTTCACAAGATATCACTAAGAATGACCAGATTTGTAGCTCTCACTTCTGAAGTATAGCTAAAGGGCTGGGCCAACACCCAGCTGGAGTGTTACACTGCTAACACAGCTCTCCACAGCATGTGGGCACCACACAGTCGCACTGTGCTCCCAACGCTATGGAGCTTCTTCACACAGGCATTTGTTCCTGGGCAAGGAAGTTTTCTGCTGACTCACGGGCTGTGGCTCCTGCAACCACATCTCTGAGAAACATCTCCAGCTTGGAAGGATGGTGACACAAACCCACAGACCAAAGGTGCCATGTCTTCTGTAAGTTTCAGGTTATAAAAAGGGAAAGACAGGATTTGTAATAACTTGATTAAACCTCTGTGTAGCCAGCTACACAAGGCTTCATCTCTGTAGATGTTTATCTGAGTTTCGGCAGTTGGAGGGTCTTGCTTATTGCAAATTTCGCACTTTAAAAAATCATCAGGACTCTCTCTCTCTCTCTCTCTCTCTCTCTCTCTCTCTCTCTCTCTCTCTCCATTTTGTCTGCAAGTTTATCTGTGCACCATGTGGGTGCCTGGTGCCTGCAGAGGCCAGAAGAGGGTGCTGGAGTATAGACAGTTGTGAACCACCTTATGGGTGCTGGGAATTGAGCGCAGGTCCTCCGAAGAGCAGCCAGAGCTCTTAACCACTGAGCCATCTCCCCGGACTGTTCTATCTTTCAATGAGCATTTTCTGACATGAATGTTCTAGTGTCTGAAGCAGTTTCCCAGGTGGCATTGTTGTTCATGGGCACATGGCAGACTCAAGTCTCTAACCATTGTTTGTTTGTTTGAGTTCTAGAGATTAGACTGTCCAGGCTCTACAACTGAGCTACAACCCTAGTCCTCAGAAATGACAGTGTCTCACTGAGTTACCCAGGCTGGCTTTGAACTGACTCTGTAGTTGAGGCAGGCCTTAGAGGTGCAATCTCTGGCTGGGTCAGCCTTCTAAGCAGCAGCGATCACAGGCACTGCCTAGTTCTAAACCCTGTTCCTGTATACAGGCACCTCCAAGATCTCCGATTTCATCTGTGCAGAAGCAGCAGCTGTTGCTGCCTTTCACTTTCTCTCTTCTTGGAGGCTGTCTGTGTGGTAGAGTGCAATAACCTCCAAAATGTTGCTTGTATACGTGTGCAATGTAAATCATCTGGCCTGAGAAAAGGTCAAGAAGTATGGGGGGGGTCACCTTCTCACTGCACAGTATAGGACTGTCACTTATGCCTTAAGAAAATCATAACTATATTGTAGACCACGCACAAGCCGCAAACATAAGCGAGGACAGGACAAGAGGTGTGTGGCTGGACACCGTGACACGGAGACTCACCTTACAGAAAGCACTAACAGGGACAGACCTCACTCAAGAGGAGGGGCACTCAGGGGGTCCCATATCACATGGTGGCAACTTCCATCCTCACCACACCCTGGAAGAACTGCTGCTCTGACAGACAGAACTGGGCAGAAGTCCAGGAAGGAAGGTTCCGGATGAGAGGTGCTGGCCCCAAAGATGGCACTGAGTATGCCACAGGAAAGTAAAGTCTATTAAAACTGGGTTTGGCTTTGTTAATACAATCCATAGTGCATACCAACATGTAACAGGGGCCCAAGAGAACAGGAAAGATTCATTTTCTATGTTATTATATATTTTGCTTATCTGTATTATGTTTTAAGAGAACATGAACTCCATGTGGTAGGTTACATCTCTAATCCCACTACCAGAGACTTAAAGATGGGAAGCTGAAGGTCATCCTTGGCTGTGTGGTGAAGTCTGAGAACAGCCCAGCATACAATGTCACAAAAGAAAGGGAGGGAGGTGAGCAGAGGAGGAAAAAGGAGGATCCTGCCTGCCTGCCTGGTGAGGGGAAGCAGGAGGAGAAAGATGAAAATCTGAATCTGTTACAGAATGTTTTAGACAAAGAAAATATTCAAGAAAAATATACTGAACAGTTGTGCTTCCCCTGACCTAGGAGAGAGATGTCATCTCATTGTTCAAGCCAAGCTCCCCAGGCTCTTACTGTGTACATTCTCCTCCCAGACAATATGCAGCACTAAAGCCTTTTAAAATTCAAAGAAGGTTGTAGTGAGATGACTCAGCAGATAAAAGCCTGGTGACCTGAGACCATCCCAGGTATCACAGTAAGAGAGAAACGACCTTGAAAGGTGTCCTCTGACTTCCACATGGCTGCACGTGAACACACATACACACACACACACACACACATACACGAACAATAATAATAATTCACATGGATGACATCACTTTACAAGTATTCTTTCTAGAAGTTGCTGTTTTTGTGGAGCATTCATTCCATTTAAGATTTGTTCATATTGATATATGTGATTCATATTCACCAATTTTCAATATTAAGAGGTTTCCCACTGAATAATGTTCTACATTTTGAAAAGGAACTTGTAGCATTAACTGATACCAACTCTGAACTCCTGAGTGCTAGTAAAAATAAGAAATATACCAAGCATGAAGGTACACAATCCTGGCACATGGGAGTTGAGGCAGGGTAATTAAAAATGAGACTGTCTTTAAAAAATAATATATGATAATAGAGTTAAAATATACAAAATGGGAGGCTTGCCTGGACTACATAGTTCTAGGGCAGCACAATATAAGGCTAGAAGGTGGTTCAGACAGAGAAAGCTTGTGCTCATGGCTGCTGTCTGTTGAGGCTAATGTGCCTGAATCTGCCATCATTAAGATATGAAAAGTGCTCACAGAGATAACCTGAAACCAGGCTGACTCACAGCCATAGGGCAGAGGCTAGTGTGGCCCAACATGTCAACATATCCCACATGGAGCTTAGTGCTGGAATCAGAGGAGGAACAACTTCTAGAGGGTCCCAGGAAATGAGGTGGGCTCCAAGTCAAGGCCCGGAACTTGATTCAACGAACAAAATGATGCATAGGAGGCAGTAGGCTGGATGGAGCAGTATCTGACTGTGGTCTAGTTTAAGAGCCTAGAGCCATATGCAGATACCAAGCACTTCAAACAAGGCAATTATGATCGAGAATCTGGACTTTTTTTTTAAATGCAATTTAAACTTTAAGTAACTGCATGGGGCTGTCAGCTACCATGACGAACAAGAAGTCCCACCCTCACCCTTACTGCTAGGGTGCAATGAACCACCGAGGCAGTTCTTATCTTTGCAAACAGGTGGTTAAAAACTATAACAAAGAATGGATGAGATAAGAAGGGTAACTAAATATGAAACCACTAAATATGAACTCTGGTAATATAGCATTCAGGGGCCAATAGTACAAGGTAGACATTTCCCTGTGAACAATGGCCACTTGAGAAACAGACACATCACACAGAATGGCAGATAACCTATGAAAAGGAATTGGTGTGCTAGGAATATTTGCATATCTTTAGAAAATCTTAAATTTGGTTTTGAAATGTACTTCATGGGCTGGAGATGGCACAGAGGCTTAGAGCACTGGCTATTCTTCAAGAGGACTCAGGTTCAATTCCCAGCACCTACATGGTGACTCACAGGTGTCTGTCACTCCAGTTACAGGGGATCTGGTGCCCTTTTCTGGCCTCCAAGGACACCAGGCACACATATAGTACACAGACATATATGCAGACAAAACAGTCACACATATAAAATAAATAGCTCTAAAAATTTTTTAAAGTAACTCAAAATCTGTATCTTAATCTATATAGCTTCATCTTGACACAACATTCTCAAAAATGTTTTTGGTATAAATATTTGTTAATTAAATTTTCCCCCTTTATCAAATACTCTAAATTTTACTATTTGATCCCTCAAAATAAACTGTGACACAAACACCTAAGCTCACTGATTTTTCATGCCCATTACAAGTGACACATGTATTTCTATACATCACCACACAATGACTGTGTTGGGGGCCCTCTGAAATCGTGGGGCCTGATGTTTAACTAGGTGCATGGCCACAATGCTAATAAGAAGACCTTGCCTGGAGAATGAGTTTCAGGAAAGGTTTTACTTCACTGTCCTTGCACTGAGGCTTCACCCCAGGCAAGTGTAGAAAGCAGAGAGAACCCAACTTGGGTCACCTCAACTCCTCCTGAACCCCACTATCTCCAAGGTTATCCTGCTGTTCCTGCCTCCTATTGTGTGACTGTCCAGTCACCAGGACATTGAGCATAGTATAATCCCAAGGTGCACCACTGTGTCAAAGTGGGCACAAAACACCAGACTCCTGCTCAACTGCCTCAGTGCTCTACATAGTCTGGAATGGTCCCAGCCAGCTCATATATTTCAATGTTTGGTGCCTCATTGGTGTAACTATCTGTTAATGATTAGGCGGTGTGGCCTTACTAAAAAAGGCGTGTCACTGGGAGTGGGGTTACGTAGTTGTGTGTGTGTGTCTGTCTGTCTGTCTCACTCCCTCCCTGCCTTCTCATTGTGCCTCAAGGTGCAAGCTCTCACACTGTCTCAGTGTCTGCCTGTGTGCCTGCTGCCATGCCTCTCAAACTGTAAGACCACAATAAACTCTGTCTTCTATAAGTTGCCTTAGTCATGGTGTCTCTTCACAGAATTAAAAAAGTAAGACCATCCTACTTAACAGGAATGTGGATGATAATATCTGGTCCCCAAGTCAAAGAACTGAAGTCCATGTGTTACATCGACTCAGTTTCTGCAAGGCCTTATATGACAGGCCCCCACAGAGAGGACCCAGCATGAGGCTCTGACACATCTGGGGCACATAAGATCCCTGTGAGGATCTTCGAAATATTTTAAGTTCCCTTGAGCGGCCACAGTAACACCTTCTGGAAGCAAGGCCAAGCCACAGATCCTGAACTCTAGCAGATTCAGTGACTCCTTTTCATTAAACATTTATTATCTTTACCACATACTTAAATTGTAATGTCCTCTTTCCAAACTGAAAATAAAATTAAATTTATAGACAACATAACCTTTAATCACTGAGACCATCAAAAACATTTCTAGCAATTTTCCTGAATACCTCTTCTGCTTAGTCTTTAATCAGCTTCCCTTGCACATAGCAGTAAGTGCTCAGGGGCAGTAGTCTTTAAAGTGGCTGAAATCTGGGGAGAGATATGCACATATGAAACTCTAGCACTTGGGAGGCAGAGGCAGGAGAATCAGGAGTTTAAAGCCAGCCACAGCTTCTTGGCAAGTTCCAGGTCAGGCAGCACTGTATAACAAGACCCTGTCTCATAGAAACAAACAAAAAAGAAAGCATGCCATAGTGGTGTGCATGTGTAAATGTGTGTGTAAAAACAAGTTTATAAGAATATGTGTCCATGTGTGTATATATTTACATACATATTTAACTTTAAAAAGGAAATATTAACTTTTATATTGTTCATTATCTCAATAAATAATAAATTCTTAGAACCTATCCAAATGAAGATGCTAACGTGTAGGCCACAAAACTCACTGATGTTCATCCTACTCCCATAGAAATGAGTCTAGGGATCTGTGACATTCAGGGATGATGGGGGGGGGTCTGGCAATGGGTATGAGGGGCTCAAGCAGGACAGATATAGGCAGAAACAAAACATTCAAAGGCAGCCAGGGAAAAATCAGATGGGAATGGATCCCTAGGTCAGTGCTTCAGAAAGAATAAGGCCGTCTGAGGAATGAGTCTGGACAACCAAGAAGTATGTCAGGGGCCATGCTAGGCAGGAAAGGGCACAGACTGACAGGGTAGGATAGACTGCTGAGGGAAATGTGGAAAATCATAGCATGGTCATGAAGTATGGCAGCAGAATGGAGTGGTGTGGCAGCCTGGGAGATCAATTGATGAGAAGGCTCAAGGGGAGGAGAGATCACAGAGAGGGACATGGAAGGGGTGACTATACCAGAGCAGAGAGAAGCTGATACTCTGAGGAAGACTGAGCAGCAGCAGGATTACATAACCCCATGAAAAGGCAAAGAGAAAGAAAAACTAAGTGCTGTACCCATTTGTGAGCTTTGGGAGTAGGGTACACTGAGCTGTGGTAAGTTCATACTGCAGAGGTACTGTTAAAGCCTCAAAACTGGTTCTCACAAGAACTACCTCGAGGAGATTTTAGTTTGCATTTCTCAATAACTGATACAAGATATCTCAAGGTTCCCACCGAATAAAGGCTCTCAAGAGAAGGAATCTAGACTCTTCCAGAGGAAAATGCTGCCAGCAGATGACAGTGGGGACTAGCTTTCAAAACTACCCAGCAGGCAAAGAAACAGCAAGGCATAAGATACGCAGTGATATAGTGAGTGAGCAGATATGCAAATGAGTGGACCAACTGATACATCAAGAAATCAGTTCATAGGCTAACGCCCGTGTCACATGTAAAACAGAGAGGTCAGGAAATAGTGACAGTATGTAAATAATTCCTCCAGTAAGAAATCTAATAACTTTTTTTTTTTAAAAAAAAAAAAAAAGCAAAGAATCTGAATAGAATTCCTCAAATATGCACATTTGGCGAAAAATTATGTGCATGTGAAAAGTTGTTCAACACCATTAGTCATCAAAAATATGCAAATAAAAACTACAACAAGCCTGATATGAGAAACCAAGCTGACTCCTCATCACTAATGAAGTCATGGGCATCAGAGAACCTACAACCACCTCACTAAACCAGCATAATCCCCAAGAACAATCTAAACATCTGTCCTTACACCTGCAGATAAATGTAATCTTTAATCCCTCATCAAGGAAACTTCTCTTTGAGATGGATAAAGACCACTACAAAAAACCACAATCAATCAAAATGTAGACTTGGGAAGCACAGTTCCAATGAATACATCTACAAAACAACTGCACAGGGATCACTGTGAAAAGGAGGGAAGAAATATTGTAAGAGCCAAAGAATCAAAGAGTTTGCTGTGAGACTGTGTCTCCTGGGAATGGCAGAAGCTACACCCAAAAAATCTCACCAACATGGCTGCCTAAATATGAGCTGAACAACAACAACAACAAAATGACATCAACAGACATTCTATAGTGGATAAGGAAACAAACGTTCATAAGGCCTCAACTCTACACAAAGAACTCCAGACAACTAAGGATGCTGAGAACAGGAGAAATGATCTTCCCCAGGGAAGAGAATGCCGCTTGGTTGTCCAATACCAAATAGTCATCCTTGAAAACATAATACAAGTAACACTATACAGACTGAGCTGTAACTGGATGTTTCTCTCCCACCTGCCTGTTTCTAAATACCTGGAAGCCGCTTCCCAAATATTTGACTTGGAGGTTTACTATTACTTATAAATGCTTGGCTAATATCTCAGGCTTGTTATTATCTAACTAATATTTAAATTAACCCCTATTTCTATTATTCTTTGCCACATGGCAGTACCTTTATTAGCATGGCACATTCGTCCCCTGATCCCTCTGTGTCTGGCTGGCGACTCCTGACTCCGCCCTTCTTTTCCCATCATCCTTAGTTTGGTCGCCCTGTTTATACTTCCTGGCCAATTAGCATTGTATTAAACCAGCTCAAGTGACAAATCTTTATAGTGTACAAGAGAATTATTCCATAGCATCCCCCCTCTTTTTTTGTTTGGAAGATTTGGAGATAAAGAAGTCTCTGTTGGCTGTTCCTCTGCTTCTCTGATCTTTCAGCTTTTACCTCGATATCTGACTCTGGTTTTTATTGATAGGACTAATTAGGATCATGCTTCACTGAGCAGACTACAATTAGGAATACATACATGCATATAATAACAATCAGTGAAAAAAGAGGTCAAGCATTTGAAAGAGAGCAAGGCGAGGAATATGGGAAGGTGTAGAAGGAGGAAAAGAAAAGGAAATTATTGTCATTACTTCTTAATCTCAAACACTTAAAAAAATAAAACTACATTCAGCCACTTTGGAATTCAGTATGGTGGTTTCTCAGAAACCTTGGAATCACTCTCCCCAAAGACCCAGCAATACCACTATTGGGCATATACCCTAAAGACACACATTCACACCCCAAAAGCATTAGCTCAACTATGTTCATTGCAGCACTGTTCATAATATCAAGAACCTGGAAACAACCTAGATGCCTCTCTACTGAAGAATGAATTAACAAACTGTGGTACATCTACACAATGGAGTACTACCCAGCAGTAAGAAAAAAAATGATATACTAAAATTTGCAGGCAAATGGATGGCTTTGGAGAATATCCTCCTGAGTGAGGTACCACAAACTCAGAAGGATAAGCAGGGGATGTACTCACTCATTAGTGGACTCTAAACAAAAAACATTCTTATTTCATTGAAAGATGATGGGTGAATAAAGTAATTTAAAACACACACACACACACACACACACACACACACACACACATACACCTTCTGGTTTGACTGTAGAAGGGTTGCTTAGCAGAAATTTGTGGTGGCCATAGTGCATCCATGGGCATTGGCTGTGACCTACTGTGCTTTCTTTATCTGTAGCTGAGCCTAACCTGGCTTGAGGAGCTTTGGATTTATCTTTTATGTTTCATGTATTTTAGAGAAAAGAGAAGTTTTATTACCTTTTTTTTTGTTTTGTTTTGTTTTTTGTTTTTGTTTTTTTTTTTTTTTTAGCTATCCTGGATGTTTGCTTTTTTTATATAAAGTTTGATATTGATTTTCAAAAAAACAATAAAAAAGACTTAAACAAAATAACAAAATGCAACTACAATGGTGAGAGCTGGCACCTGCCTTTAATTCCAGCACTCAGTTAGCAGAAGCAGACAGATCTCTGCGAGTTTGAGGACAACCTGGTCTACAGAGTGAGTTCCAGGACAGCCAGAGCTGATACACAGAGACACTCTGTCTTGGAAAACAAAACACACACACACAAAAAAAACAACGACGAGCTGGCCATATCTAAGGACCTGAGTTCAATCCCAGGACCTATGTGGTAGAAGTTATCCTCTGACCTCCACGTGTAATGTGACCCCTCACAAAATCAACACAGTGCTAAAGAAATGGTTCAGCAGCTAAGAGCACTTGTTGCTTTTATAGAGGAACCAGGTTTGGTTCCCAGCATCTACATGGTGGTCAACAAACATCTGTAAGTACAGTTCTAGGGGATATAACCTCTTCAGACCTCTGAGAGCATCAAGAACACACTTGGCACACAGACACAAATGCATGCAAAGCTCTCTCACACATATAAAGTAAAATAAAACTTTCAAAAAATTTAAGATAATAAATAAATAAATGTTTCCATGCACTAGGAGGGGGACAATCAAAAACAAAGGTGCCAGTGAAGGTGAGGACTAAACAGGAGTCTTGCATTTTGCTGCTGAGACTTCACAATGCAACTCCCAAAGAACGCTGTCTGGCAGTTCCTCCAAATGCTAAACATAGAGTTGCAATGTGACCTGGGAATTCCACTCTGAGGCACATGCCCAGGAAAAATTATAGCCTTCATCCATAGAAAAACGTGCAGACCTAATGTTCACAGCAGCATTATTCATAACAGACAGAAATGGTCCAATGATCCACACACAAAATCTTGATCAGCCAGAGAAGGGGACGAAATGCTGACACTTGTTACAACATAGTGAACCTTGAAAACAGACCCAAAAGGTCACACAGAGGATGGTTCCATTTATGTAAACATCCTGAAGATCGCTTGGGGAGACTTTTATAGGCTTCCCGTACCCCTCACAAAGCCACAGTAATTAGGACAGTAGAATACTGACACAAAGACAAACAACTTTAGACATTTGGCTCACAATAAACCCTCCATTGTGGAGCTCAAGGAAAGAACGGTTCTGAGAACAGAATTTGGATCAGAGTGGACACCTGTGGCTGCTGCCAGTTCCACTATGTACATGGTAAGTCCTTCATCAATCTTTTCAGAAATGCAAATTAAAATCCACGGCCTTTCATTACATACCTATTAGTATGACTTTAATAATAATAATAATAATAATAATAATAATAAAGACATCAAGTCCTTAAGAATCTCTGGGGAAACAGGAACTGTCATGGAAACGAGGTATGACAATGTAAAATGGGATAATCACCATGGGAAAACTTCAACCCTAAACCCAGTGACCTCAACCCTGGATATTCTCCCTTGAGAAATTAAATCTTGTATTAACACAAAACACTATACACTGATGTTTACAGCAACTCTATTCACAGCTGCCCAAATCTGGAAACAAATCTAGCAGCCCTTCAGTGGGTAGGTAGATAAACACTATGGCTATCTATCTACACAATGGAACACTGTTCAGCACTACAAGAAGGTGCATTACAGATAGACGTCACAATTAGGATGAATCTCACAGGGAAGGAAATCTGTCATAAAAGCCACACACATTATGACTCCATCTCAATGATGTGTCCCTAAGGGGAGAGGCTCAGAACTGTCCTTGTTATCACAAGGACAGCATTTCTGGGAAGTGACGAACTACTCAGTACCCTGATTGAACTTGGGTCATAAAACCTATACCTGTGTCAAAAACCCAAAGAGCTGTGTTTCAAGAGAAAAGAAAGCACTTTACAAAATATAATCAGCAAAATAAAATTATGTGACTTACAGCTATATAAGTCGCTACTCATGAGAAGTTAAAGTACCTATGTAAACTAAGCCTTGTGTGGTGTTCAGACTAGCTTTATTTGTTGAGCCAAGATATGGAAGTAGTCCAAATGTGCAGCAGCTGGCGAATGGATAAACTGTGGTACATCCACACCACGGAACTGACTCAGAAGGAAGGAACTAGATAATCCATGCCGCAGCATGGAGGAACCTCACACTCAAAATGGTAAGTAGAAGAAGAAATCAGATGCAAAAGGCCACACACTGCGTTACTCTGGTCCCAAGAAATGCCTACGAAAGACAAATGCATAGACTCAAAGTAGACTTGAGGCTTGGCAGCAGGGGCACGCATTGCCTGATGATGAACAGGAAGAGCCTGGTGGGTAATGGGTATGTTTTCAAACACCTCTCTAAATCGTCTCCACATAGGTGAATTGTATACTTTTTAACAGTGGAATTTTATGGTGTGCAAGTGAAACCTTAATAAAACTGTCAGAAATAGTTCTTAGGTAAGTAGATCTCTCTATATGTTTTTATGAAAACTTGACCCCCGCCTCACAGTGCACACTCACATAAAAATAAATTTTGTGTGGATTACAAACATACATATGAAAAGCTAAACAAGAGAACATTTAGGAAACATAAGAATTTTATGGCCTTAGAAGTAGGTAGAGAAACATGGCACAGAAAATACAGACCTGTCAAGGAAAAGAGAAATAAACCTAGGTTAAATTTTATGATAATTACCAACATTTGATCAAATGACCTATTAAAAACAGCAATTTCATAGTAAAAAGAAAAAGCAGGTATGAAAGAAGAACCATGCTTCACACATAACTCAACCTGAAAATAAAGAACTCCTAAAATCAAAGGCAGCCCACTGTGGAAATATGCAACAAACCTGAATAATCACAAGCAAACCCAGGCACAACAGCCAACTGTGAAGAGGCTCAAGTAGAGAAGTGCCACCTACCAGAGTGGCTAAGATTAGATCTAGAAGCAGGTGGAGCCATGGAGGCTCACAAACCTTGTGGGTGGCATATCAATGAAAAAACAATTGGTAGACATATCTGAGACCATCTACCGGAATGGAAGACGTTCATACTCCATGGTCCTACAATCCCTCTTCTGGCCATTGTGTCTAACACAAATGCAGGGGAGGATAAGCCAGGATACTATAAATGAACTTTCACAGGAACTCTGCAAAAGCCAAAGATGAACAAAACCCAAACATCCACACAGTCAAAGATAACATTGGATGATTATGTTGTGGTCAGAGAATATATTGCAGAGTGAAAATGAAGTGAAAACCACAAGCAGTAGGAAGGAATCTCATCAACAAAGTACTGCATGGTGGGAGGAACCACGGAAGAATACAAACTTTAGATTCCACTTACATGAAACTCAAACACAGGCAAAAGCAGACCATGGTGCCAGAAATCAGAACATAGGTTCCCATTGAGAAGAAGAAGTAGATAGTGATAAGGGGTAATGGGATGCTCAATTTTACTCAGGTGATGGGTGTAGATCTGCAGTTTACTTTGTAATAGGTCTCAATTATTTCTTTATGAATGGAAATTGGACTTCAGTACAAAAAGTTAAATGAATCTGAGCTGGAGAGAACTCAGAAGGTAAAGCACTTGCCACCTAAGAAGGAGGACTCAGGTTCTGATCCCCAGAAACTACATAAAGCTGGACACGGCAATCCGTATCTAGAATCCCAGAGCTCTTAGTGCAGGATGGGAGGTGGGGACAGAAGAGTCCTGGGAAGCTCACAGGCCAGGAGGCCTGACATAAGCAGCCATGAACAAGACACAGAAGAGGACAATGACCAACCCTAGGGCTGTCTTCTGACTTCCACAGGAATGCACACACCTGCATGCATACACACGAACATACACAAAGCTAAAAGTAAAAATAAAAAGGAGTATTCAAATGCTGCTAAGGCATTATTTAGATCTAAAGGAACTAAATAGATATGAAGACTAAACACAACAGATCAGTCTCAGCTGGCTCCTGGTGAGGACAATAAAAGGCTCTCAAAGGATACTGGGCAATGGGGACATGTGAGTGCAAATACTTAATAAAAGACTGTCAATGTTAAATTCCTTTTTAATGATGTTTGGGATTGAACCAAGGGCCTCCACCCACAGGCTAGGTAAGTGTTCTGCCACTAAGGTGCATCCTTAGCGCTTTGGTTTTTAAATTTTGGGGTGTGTGTGTGTGTGTGTGTGTAAAAGAGAAAGGCAGAGAGAGAGAGAGAGAGAGAGAGAGAGAGAGAGAGAGAGAGAGAGAGAGAGAGAGAGGAAGACAGAGCTGGCTCTCGTCCTTCACTGTGGGCTCTGAGGACAGAAGCTGGGACATTAGGTTTGTGTGTCCAGTACTGCTGAGCCATCTTTTCAGTACTGTTTGTTGTTGGTGGTTGTTATTGAGATAAGGTCTCACTATGTAGCCCAGGCTGGTCTGCAAGGATATGATAGTGTCACCTGTCATATAGTCCTGATAAACATTCAAAGAATAAATATTTATAATATGCTTACAAAAAGCTTATTTGCACGAACACTGACTCTGGCTTGCTTTAAAAAAAAAAAAAATTACCCTAAGACTCCTAGCATCAGAGGGGCTTTCGGTGTACTGGCTTCCTTGTGCCAACAAGGAGAGCTGGTACACCAAGGTTGTGTTCAGCAGATGCAGCCTCTCCCCTTTCAGCACCAGTTCTAGGCAGGTGGAGATCTAGAACCCAAGCTAATGTCTCTTGTAGTGTAGGACACACGGATTTCCAGTTTTAGCCAAAGCGACACACTGAGCTCACTACAGTCCATCTTTGTGGACTACATAGACCCAGCTCTCCTTACAACATTATTTTTTTAAATTTAGTTTTATGAGTGTTTTTCCTACCTATCAGTCTGTGTACCACATGTGTTTCTGGTACCTGCAGAGACCCGAAGAGAGTGATAGCTTTCCTGGACTGGGCTACAGAGGGTTGAGAGCTGCCTTGTGGGAACTAGGAATCAAACTCAGGTCCTCTGGAAGAACAACCAGTGCTCTTAACTGCTGGACCATCTCTCCAGCCCTTTACAACTGTCAGTCAGCAGTAGCCAGGCTCCATCTAGAGCAATGCAGTTCCCTTCTGACAATACAAGAGTCCTGAACCTCTTCTAGTCATCTCTCTCTTCTTAAACCCCTTGGCTACCATGACACTTGGCTGGAAAGCTGATTGCACCCCAAGGTACAACCCTGAAAGGTGTCCTGTGGGTGGAGTGAAATGCTTCTGGTAGTTTCTATTATCAGGCATAGGAAATAGGGAAGGTTCACTACAGCATCAGGATCACAACTGGTCCAGTAGCTGAAACTGAAATCATCACCTAGTTACATCTACGACAACCCAGTGTCATTCTCTGAGGTTCATCCCTCTTCTGTACAAGGCTTCTGGTCTGTTTACTGTGGACTGAATGGAGATGTGGCAGGAACCACTACCCTTGCATCTTTTGGGCCTTTTGTAGTGGCACTAGCCTCTACTATCCTGGGAATGTGGTACTGCTTTTGACTTACTTTTGGTAAGACAGAGGAAACTCTGGAGGTTCCACTTACCACTCCGGGCATCCAAGGCAAATGATGTCAGTATACTGTATGTATGCCTTCCAGAACTAAAAAACAGGATAGGTATATCTATCTTTCTCATTACTTAATATGTAATATATGCTAATGTATGAGTATTACTCTATATTAGTTATTTCTAAGTTGAAAGCTAATGTGAATACAGTTGACAGGTTGAGTGATTATGCATGCTTATATCAAAATTAACCACACTCATTCATTATACAAAAACAAAAACATATGCAGACATAGTCTGCCTTCTAAAACTTGTGTGCATGTCACTCCAACTACATATGCACGGGAGTGAGGAGTGTTTGACAGTTACACCACCTCAGAAAATCTCCCACCCCCTCTACATCTCTAATTTCCCAGCTTCGGAGCTTAAAAATTCCAAGGGTTCTGTCCCAAATCTTAAGCAAAGATGAGCCCACCTCTCAGAAGTCTTGCCATGAGATTAGAGTTTCCACCTCCTCTCAGAAGACAGAAGCTGCACTTTGCATCTTCCACATCCCATTCGTTAAGACTAACTTGCAATGGTCTTCTCCAACACAAACCACACACACTCGGGAGGCTTGTGTATAATGTTGCTGATTGGCCTCAACCATGCTGTCCAGCACTACAGGAGCCCTGCACTACGGAGGTCACTTAAGAATGGAGAGGAGTGCTGGCCTGCAGTACAACAGAGCATCACGGATCCCCAGTGATTCACAGCAAAGCCTTCTACGCAAATCCTTTTCATTCCCCACTAACTATCCTGCCCTTGAGGTCCCCTACTGACATGGCCCTCTCCCCATTCCACTGCCTGCACCTAATTTCTCCTGGGTCTAAGCAAATACTTTTTTTTTTTTTTAAAAAAAAAAAAAAAAAAAACAAACTTTATTTGCCTTGTTGTTTGCCTGGAACTGAAACTACAGACAGTTGTTAGCTGCCATGTGGGTGCTGGGAATCGAACCCAGGTCCTCTGGAAGAGCAGAGGGTGCTCTTAACCGCTGAGCCATCTCTCCAGCCCCAGCAAACACTTTCTAATTTATTGGTTTGCACTTCTCCTCTTCCAGACCATCCTGTATGTTGTCAGTTAACAAATCTGTCTCTAAAACTTATTTGGTTGTTTCTTATTTAAAAAAAAAAAGTCAAGTGTGATAGCATCCCAGCACTCAGGAGGCAGAGGCAGGTGGATCTATGTGAGTTCACGGCCAGTCTGCTCTACAGAGCAAGTTCCAGGACAGCCAGAGCTACACAGAGAAACCTTGCCTTGGAAAAAAACAAAACCTATCTTGAACAAAAATAAAAATAAC
Source organism: Sigmodon hispidus (assembly GCA_004025045.1). Lineage (NCBI taxonomy): Eukaryota > Metazoa > Chordata > Mammalia > Rodentia > Cricetidae > Sigmodon > Sigmodon hispidus. The sequence goes on from PVIH01001030.1 coordinate 106,053, forward strand.
AGCAATAACAATTACAGCTAGCCTTTGGAGAGCACATGTGTGCCGCTGAGCAGAGCACTCTATATCATTATCACCATGTTCAGCCCACACCAGTCCTTGAACAGATACCGCTGAAGAACAAAGTGCAAACCCCAATGTGGCTCCCAAAGCTGCCACAGCCCAGCTCAGCAGCCTTTCCATCCGAACCCAGCACCCACTGCCCATGTGTCCTCTGATATGTGCTGTTTCTCACAAAGCCAGTACATTTTTGGGCACCATATGCCCCTCCTGCCTCCTGGCTTTTTTAGGAATTCTGCTAATGTTGCCATGCTTGTCTCTGTAAGTATTTTTCTGAAACAACTGAGTTTAACACATTCTTCCACATAAAAATTCCAGTGACACTCCAAGCGGTCTGAAATGCTGGATTCTGTGACCACAATCTGGCCCACAGTTTGGTGGGTTTCATCCAGCAAGACAGAGTTCCTGGGCCTGAGCATCTTAAAGAGCTACTTCAATCTGCTGCAGTTTGTCTTTCTCTCTCTCTGTCATGTCATGTCTGTTAAGCGATGAGGCCTATGGAGTAGGAAGAAAGGTGTTAAGTAATGCTCCCAGGACATCGTTTCTGCCTGCACACATGACTGCTCTTCTGAAGGCAGAGAACAGAATCACAAGGTCTGATTTCCACTTGACTTAAAAAGAAATCCTTCCTAAAGATGGCACCAGCATTTTAGAAGTATCTCCTTTGTGTCAGAAATTGACTCCAAGCAGAGGTGTTAAAAAACAGGCATTTTTTTTGCCTGCTGACTGAGCTGTAATTAATCATGGTGCCTGATGGCAGGCACTTCACATTCCCATTACCTCATGCAATTTTCCGATGAGACAGGTAAGACACTTCTGCCCCCAAGCAGCAGTGGAGGCCCTGGAAACCACAAGGGCACACTTACGGGTGAACATCCACCTATGCTCAGGATGGAAACACTGCCCAAGACAGGCAGAAAATGACACAATCAGAGAAAGTCATGCACTAGAAAGCTGACAGCAGAACAGTCAGTGCCTGACTTCCCACAGCAGCAGAGGCCTGAGTTCACTGTCAGCAGGGAAGACACTCCCACTCATATCTGTTTCTGCTCTTACATTACCTCCTAATGTTTCCTATATTTTTAGACCCACAGCCAAATGCAAGGGATACTTAACTCTGATAGCATATAAGCCTAGTATCAAAAATAAAATGTAGCAAATTCCATCCAGTGCTAAAGTAAAAAAAGAAAATAACAAATAAAGAAAATGTGATGATTTGGAAGTTTCAGCTAAAAGCTTCTTTTTGTTTTTATTGTAAAATGGAAAAGGAGTGGAAACAGCTTGTTGGGTGAAAGTTCTTGCCTGTCAACCTGGATTTGCATCCTCAGAACCCATGTCAGAAAGCTGGAGGCCATAGCTTGAGCATATGTAATCTCTGGGCGCCCTACTGGGAAATGGGGGGCAGCAAAAAGAGAATCAGTGGGAGATCCCAGGATAGCTAGTCTGGCAAAAGAGACCCCTCATCAACACAGTGGAGAGGTCAGGAGTGACACCCAAAGGTTGTGCTCCGAGACTCTCTCTCTCTCTCACACAAACATATATCACATCCACACACACATATCAAAAATGAAAACATGCATGGCTCCTCTATTAGTACTTTATAAATAACATAATGGCCAATTTATTAGAATATTCTGGCCTTCGATTTGCACTGCAGGAATGAGAACATTCATAACTCTGTGACCTTGGGGAGAGCACTGAAGTTCCATGAGTCTCCATCTTTGTCATTTAAAAAAAATGTAATATCTTGGGACTGGAGAGTTTGGCTCAGCTGTTAAGAGCACTTGCTGTTCTTGCAGAAATCCTAGGTTCGGTTCCCAGCACACACATGGTCGCTCACAATCATTCATAACTCCTGGTCCAGGAGATCTGAAACCTTCTGACCTTTGCAGATACCAGGGACACACACATGGTACACATGCACACATACAGGCAAAACATTCAATACACATAAAATAAAATAAAAAAATCAATCTCTTAAAAATGAAAATGAAGTAGCTTAACTAGAATCATCTAATCAATTACATTAACTATAAAAATACTGTAAGTTATAAATAAAATGTCATGACTTGATCAAGGTATTTTATGCAAGATATTTAACAACACATGGCAATAGGTTTCTATAAGAGACTCCTGAAAGAAAGACTGACTGATATATTAGAAGCCTAAACATCTCATTTATAAACCTGTGGAGTCAAAATATTTAAAATTCAGTTACCAGAGAAACAACACTCCATTATCAACAAGAAGCCTGCATTTACTATTGAAAAAGAGGTTTATAACTACTTGCAGATGAATGAGTTAGGGCTCTGGACACTCAGGACCCCAATACAGAAGGATGTTTGAGGAGAAACACACAAGAGATCATCCCAAACTATACATGTGAGGAAGTGCTACAGACCCAGAGCTTCTGGAGCCTCAGACCACATCCACACCCAGGACAGACAGACAAACAGATTCTCCACCCCCACCCCACTGTCCCTAGGCAAACACTCCTTCTCCCCCTCCCCTCGTAGTGACCGATCCCTGGTCCCACTGTAAATGCTGACAGATGAGTCTGCTGGGACTCGCTCATGAAGCAAGCATGCAGTAAATGTTTATTAACACAAGCTCATACATTAATTTAATCTTCGTGGTTTACAAATTAGGAAAAACATTGTAACTAATCCTTTGGGCAAAGTCATAGACAGAAGGAAGACCCGGAAAATCTGTGAGAACAAGATCAAAATTAAAGTGGTGACTAAAAAACATTAAAGCTTGGGAAACAATGAGCAGTTTGATCTCTGCTTTAATTACAGATGATCCAGCTTTACCTCCCAAATTTCCTTTTTTTCCCCTCTATATTTAGTTAGTTAGGAAGGTAGGTAGGTAGGCAGGCAGGTAGTGGTAGGAAAGGCAAGTTGAGACTGGTCTCACAAAGCTGAGGATGACTATGAATTCTTGATGCTCCTGCCTCTGTCTCTTGAGTGCTGGAATTACAGATGTGTTACATCACAATTGGCTTTCTTTCATTTTTTTTTTTTTAAGACACCTTCTTTCTGTGTGTCCCAGGCTGGCCCAGAAACCATGCCTCAATCTCCCACGTGCTGGGATTACAAGTATGCACCATCATGCCCAGCACCTTCCAAGTTTCTTTAAAAAAATGTTTATTTATTATGTATACAGTGTACAGAAGAGGGTACCAGATCTCATCATATATGGTTGTGAGCCACCACATGGATGCTAGGAATTGAGCTCAGGACCTCCAGAAGAACAGTCAGTGCTCTTAATCTCTGAGCCATCTTTCCAGCTCCCCAAGTTTCTTAATCTAGCTAAGAAGTCAAGATTTTTAGATAACCAGTTTTGAAACTCCTTATAAATTTATAAATAAGTCATGTGAATGATTAAGAACCTGAAGCTTTAAGAAGCTGCCCAAGGTCACAGAAATCATGACTAATATGTGTTACAAAAGGTTCCACCCTGAACCACAAGTTGAAGCATTTCCCCAATACTCTCCAATTTATATCAATGACATTCTACATAACTCTAAGCTGAGAAAGCAGCTACAAGAACTGTATTAGTTTAATCAATAAGGAAAAACAGTGCCAGTTAGCAAATTCTGCTTGTCTGTGTACTGTAAGCTATTTAATGCTGTAAAGTGAAGAAGCTAACATTTCTAATCAATCTGGAGAAATCACAACTTCGAAATGAATACATCAGCAGAAATTTCCAGAGCAATATTAAACTGTGTATATTTCATGAAAAAAGATTAAGGCTATTTTACAAGCATTTAATCTAAATCTAGTAATTGTAACAGGCCCCCAGACCTTAGTAGGCCCTCAGACCATAGCACAACTGATTCCATGAAGGCAGTGTCATTCAGAGACCAGCAGCTGGCAGAACTCTTAACTATTCCTTTCTCAAGTCACTACAGGTCTCTGGTTCTCCACAAAAGCTATCCGACTATCATAGGGATCCAGCCACCACCGCTGGTTTCCACTGGTTCAAGTCCGGTGATACTGTCTGGGTCAATCTGGTAGCCAAAGGGGCACTGAAGCCAACTTGGTGAAGAGCCTACATGGTTATTCTCTCCACTCCAATGGCTGTGGAGAGTGGCTGGCTTACACCACACCCAGGTCAAGAGAGGAGAAGCATGGAGGCCACCAAATGGATTGTTTCCGGACTATAGACCCATTAAAATTAAGGTTTCACTGAGTTCCGGGCCCTTCTACTCCCTGCCCCTCTACAGCCTTCTAAATTTTGTTTTGTACTCTGGGTATAAATATGGAGTCATGATCCAGCCCCACTGCCCTCAGGCCTGGACTGGAAATTGAGGCAGACAGACAGATACAGGGAAGGTATTGGCCAGAACCATACCGAGAAGAAAGATAAACCAGGTGTGGTGTGACTATAGACCAGCGGCCTATAGTCCATCTTGGCCTTTACTTGCTGATGTCCTGCTCTAAGCGTCTGGTTACACTGGAGAAAAGAAAAGATGTGGGAGTTTATCTTTTGAGATCTAAATACAGAGTTTACAATTCTATGCATGCCCTGTGGCTGGGTCCCCTGGTTGCTACAGACAAAGGAGTTTCCATTGCAAAAAATGGGGTTGTAAAACTGAGGCTTCCTGAGAAACTCCTTTAAAAGATGCTGGCATTTGGGAAACAGGAAAAACCTGGGCAATCAGACTCTGGCCCAGGAAGGGAGTTAGAGTTCATCATTCCCAGCCAGAAATCAGCCAGGATTGTTGATCATGCTCTGATACTCAGCCCCTACACATACTACATAGGGATAGGAGCTAACCAGCCTGTCAGCTCACAGATTGACAAAACTCACTGTGACTGGGGGCAGCCCAACTTAACATTAGAAGACTTATAAGGGGCCAAAGCGTGTCTACTGTCCACAACCTTAACCTAGATACTTCCCCTAATCCTGATGCTTGCTATGCTTCCTTGTGGGTTAATGTATATGGATAACAATGATATTACTGAGCCCCTGAAACTATTTGGTGGGCATGTACTAATGATTTGACTAAATATGTCCCATCTGATGCTTTCCAAACTAAGCAGACAGGTTGATCAGGAACTACACGTGTTAAAAACAACAGATTCCCTTGTAGAAATGATCCTATAGAATTAAAGAGTCTTAGACTTACTGTTCATGAGATAAAGGAAATTATGTCTGGCTATGAGGGAAAAAAAATGTTTCTACGCTAATTGCTCAGAAGTAATTTTAAAAATTTTACCATGGTTGGGGAAAAACCCTTAAAATGAGGGGGGCAGAGAGAGAGACTAATCAGAGAGAGAGATTAATTGGTCAGTCTCTGTTCTCTTGGTTCCCTGGATAATTACTCTATCAGCAATGGCTGAGCCTTTAATTCTCATTCTGACTAAATTACTGGTGGGGCCCTGCATCTTAAACTATATGGCCAATTATGTATCAATTCAATAAAACCAATGGTCCTTAGGACCCACTATGCCTCTTTAAAATACATTGAGTCCACTATTTCACTCATTCACTAAGACCACTGGGGAATGTAACCAGGCCCCAGATCTTAGTAGGCCTTCAGAACTTTAGTAGGCCCTTAGACCTTAGCACAACTGACTCCATGATGGAAGTGCCATTCAGGCCATAATCCCAGCACATAGACAGCACCACTTGCCAAAACTAAAACAAAGACCTAATCCACTAAAGCCCATAGTTCTGGGAAAGTCTCTACATGAGCTAACCCTGCCTTTTGGCTACTGAAGTTCCGCTTCTGGCTAACTGGTCTTGTCATCTAAAGTATGTCAACCCCAGAACATGGGTTTTGTGCTTAAAAGTTCACCCTGAGAAAGGCTCAGTCCTACACTGGGATCCCATCAGAACATGCAGTGTGGTCACTGGCCAGCTAATAAAGACTTTCTATTGGCTTAAACCCATGTGAGAGCAGTCTAATCTGGTGAATAGTCCACAACAGTAATTACATTTCTTAAAGAGTTTTTAAAGAAAGTAAGACTCACTGGTCAAGTCATGGAGGCACATGTCTCTGAAGGCAGGGGCAGGCAGATCTCTGTGAGTTCAGGGTCATCCTGGTTGACATAGTTAGCACCAAACCACCCAGTGCTACAAAGTGAGACCTAATCTCAAACAAACAAATAAAAAAGAAAAGAATTTTTAGACTATTCAATTTAGACAGCTTTCCGCCTTTTATTTAGAGTTTTTTGTTCATTTTGAGACAATTTTAGCATGTATTCAGACTCAGTATGGTCTGCCTTAGCTCCCTGGTCCTGGAATCACAACCATGAACTATCTTACCTGATTTATCATCTCAAATCAAAAGTTTTCACATGCTTTACTTCTCAAGGTAGCATCTCTTGGGGCTAGAGAGATGGCTCAACAGTTAAAAGCACTGGCTGCTTTTCCAGAAGACTCTGATTCAATTGCCAGAACCTACACAGCAGCTCAAAACTGTCTATAACTCCAGTTCCAAAGGATCCGACACCATCACACAGACATACTCGCAGACAAAACACCAGTGCACATAAAATTAAACCTAAATATTTTCTAAATGATAGAATTTCAATGATGAGTAGGTGGTTTCTTACAAAATCATTACATTAAAAAGTAAAAATAAAAGATAAATATTACCTGAGAGGAAAACAGATAGACAAAGAGGTTCCTATGACATGTACTGGAATTCAATCAGGACAGGAAGCAAAAAGACATGGACCCGGACACTGGGTCCTCACAGCATCACAGGCACAGACCCTAAGATGTTTGGTTGAGGAGTTTTTATTCCTCAGCAGCTTGATGATCAGTATTCTCATCCACACCTCACACTTCAGAGACAGAATAATCTCTATTCTTTTCTCCCAGCACCAGGTACATGTTGGCCTGAAGACAAGCAAAGACCAAAGTTTTCCTCTATGGTGAGGGTTTTTTTTTAAAAACCCAATGAGGAGTTTTTTAGTGGGTAGATTAGAGAAAATATACTTATTTTTCCAAAAACACTCAAAAATTGAATTAGTCTCTAGAACAGAAGGACACAGGTGACCATGACTGAGAGGAGCTTAATAGTGGGGGTCTGAGAACGCTGGGAGAACCCTGCTCTTGGGGCTCCACTGGCCTGGACAGCAGGTGACCCAACCGAGGCAGTGTGCCACGTCCAGGGCTCAAGATTGGAGACTGCTCCAAGGCTAGACCTGAAGTCCTAACTTTCCTACCTACGCTGGACTCCATTGCCTGGAAATCTCAGACTGAATTCCAAGAACATTGTAAGAAGAAAGACCTTGGATTTTAGATCAACAGTAAGACCTCTTGAGTGTGCACTTGCCCTTTCTTCAGGACCAACCCTGGTCCTCTGGGAAACACTAGGCTAGCCGTGTGTGCACACAAGAGCCCAGTTCTGAACTGCACTCATCCTGGACAGCACAGGTCTGAGGTAGGGGAAGGTGCCAACGAAAGAGCTTCCCACTCTCTTTAAAGCTGTATTTGCACTGCCATTTCAAAATTAGTAAACATTAATAACATTAAAATGAAATTGGTTAAAAGAAATTGACTGTGCATTGTTCAAATTTCAGTTAATTCTTCGACAGTGAAAGAATCATCCTAAATTAGTTCCATGCCCTTTGTGTGAAACACAACAGTCTATTCCTTTGTCATGGTTTCCGCTTCTGTGGTTTGTGTGACTCTTCAATGTTCAACAAATTGCAAGACAATGTCAAAATGGAGTTTATTTTGAAAATTGAGCCTTTCAAGCCTAACTAGACTAACTCAACCCTACAGTTCCGGTGGAAAGAAACATCGAGGCTCGTTCAGGAATCGGGCTCAAGAGTGAAGCTAAATGATGAACCAGAGATTACACACCTGTGCCAACTCCTGCTTTCCCAAAAGAAGCCAGCTCCACCCTGCCAGAAGAGGGTAGGAAGTGGTCGGGAATCCTCTCCACTTTCCCAAGGCTGTTTGTGATGTCTAACCTACAGGGAGTGAACAGTAGATGCTGGCTTAAGACAATGCAATAGCCAAGTGCTCCAGCTGAGCCCACTCTAGCACTCTGCCTGCTTCTCAGACCACTCCTAAGCCTGGGGGTCTCCAAGAACCACTGAGAAGTCCTTCAGTCACTCACTGAGAAAACTCAACCATGTCTCCAACAAACAAAACCCCTGGTTTTCACACTGCAACTCAAGCAGTTGGCCAGAGTTCCCAGACTTTGAAATGACCAGGAAGCATTCCTGATTTCAATGAGGAAATAGCAATGTCCAAGCAGAAAGGTTCTAAACACAGGGAGGCAGGCGGCTGAGAGCAACAAAGGTCACTACCAAGCAACCAACTCACAGCAACTCAGCCAGAAGACAAAGCAGAGCAAACTTCAAGCTCACTGGGAATCTACGAAAAAGCTACACTTTGCCACCTGCTTGTCCATGGTCTACAAACAGCCGAAGACAATGAGCACCTGCCTTGCAGAGCTGTGTAGCTCCTGAGACCACACAGATCAACAAGAGAAGCAAAAGTTGTAAAAGGGCAGCTGGCCACAGATAACCAAACACAGACACCACTGACCCCTAACCAAGACAAACCCATCCTCCTGCATGTGCAGCTCAAAACGAAGCCTGACAAACTCAGCCAGAACACTTCAGGAGAAGTGCTGACTTGAAAATGGGTAATTCTTCCAGTAACAAGCAAAGCAAACACTAGTGGCCCTCTGGTAAAAGACACTGCCACAAATGTCCTGGCTTCTAAGCCCAGCACTTCCACCCTGTGGTCCCTTGACCATGAGAGTCAGCCTGCTCTCCAGTGTCTAAAGGTTCCATTTCGACTCAGAAGTGTTGATGAGGAAGGCCTGTTCTCCTTTTGCCAAATATCAGTTCTATTCAGACTTATCACTACAAAGAAGTATTGATTAGCAGAATCACTCTTTGAGGCAAAAGTTTAAATTTTAAAATAATTGTAAAGGTTAATCTGGATTGTCGACAGGGTTTAGAATCACCATGGAAACAAACCTCTGGGTGTGTCAGTAAGGGACTTTTAGATTACATTAATTGATATGGGATAGCCTATCCTAAACATGGGTGGCACCAATCTCTGGACAGGTGTTCTAAACTAAAGAAAAAGAAAAAGAGCCAAGCACTGCTCGCCTGCTCCTTCCTGACTGCAGATACGATGTGACTGGCTGCCCCAACCTGCCTTTCTGGCTGCAGTGGACCATACCAAATGAACTCTTCTTTCCTTAAGTGGCCTTTGTCGCATATTTTTATCATAGCAATGAGAAAAGTAACTTAGGCTTGCCAGTACAAACTGGCCTGAGTTTGTCGTCCACTGTGACCTTACTAAGGCTTCGTGGCTGCCACTTTCCTGCAGCTGGTGACAAGGTCCAGGGCTAGATGACCCAGAGGTCAGAAGACTGGTTACACACATGGCTACTGATCAAACAAACAAAAATAGTAAAGACAATAAGAAGAGAAACAACCAAGGAATGGGATATAATTAAAATGATCTATCCATGTGATATAGACTATAGCTTGTTTCTTATCACTCATTAGGTGGGCAGACACAGAACTCTAAATGTGTACCCACCCATATGCATGAACAAATGCATATAGACAGGAGTTATATGCATATGTTTAACTTCCTATGTCCATTCAGATCTAACAGTCAGTAGCAATGAAATGATGCTTATCATTCAGTGCTAAAAGAAGCTGGGGTTTAT
>PVIH01001030.1:115876-268828 GCA_004025045.1 Sigmodon hispidus
AAAAAAAAAAAAAAAAAAAAAAAAAAAAAAAAAAAAAAAAAAAAAAAAAAAAAAAAAAAAAAAAAAAAAAAAAAAAAAAAAAAAAAAAAAAAAAAAAAAAAAAAAAAAAAAAAAAAAAAAAAAAAAAAAAAAAAAAAAAAAAAAAAAAAAAAAAAAAAAAAAAAAAAAAAAAAAAAAAAAAAAAAAAAAAAAAGGCCATTCCAGTGCTGGAGCAAGAGAACATTCAGGAGGAGCTGGAAAGTATTTTGTAAAGTAAAAGGAACACTTGAAGGATGGTAGGAATACACTCAAAGGACAGGAAGCCAGCTTGAAAAAACTCCCACTAGGACAATCACCAACACACCAAAGCAAAGGTTGGTAGTAATGGATTACATAAACCCAAGGAGTATAAATGAATGGAGGGAGGGAGAGAGGGTGGGCAAGCAGACAGGGAGGGAGGCAAGCACACCAGCTCTCTTATAGTGGAACAATAACTAATAGGTATAGGTGAAATCGTGCAATTAGAAAATCATCATTTGATGATCACCATGCTGATTGATTCAGGCAAGAATAATCCAGAATTCTAACACAGTTACGAAGTATCTCCCTTATAAAATACTACTTTTTAAATTAAATTACAAAATGTTAACCAATTATTTTTATAATAGGGAAATCATGTCAATTCTGCCTCAAATAATGAAACTTGAAAGATCCAGAAATGGAACAAAAACTGGAGCATGTACTGTCAGAAGAGCTGGAATACAGTTTTTCTGCATCTCCAAACATCTAAACTAATGACCATCCCAGAAAACAGCTACCAGTTACTGTCTAAAATGTCAAGGTCATAAAGGGCAAAGATGAAGGAAGAAATTGTCAAAGATTGAAGGAGGCTAAAGAGCCGTGACAATTGGCAAAGCATGTGGTGATGGGCTCTGAAGGACATCCCTCAAAAGAGCATTGGCACTGTGTAAAGGAGCCTGTGGATCAGGTTCTGGATACTGGCCACATTGATTTCTTGACTTGGGTGGGTAGACGGTTGCTGGACACGTGGAGGGTGCTGTTGTTTTTAGGAAATACTCAGGAACACTCAGGGGTACTGCCTGAAACCCGGTTCCCAAATGATTCGGGAAAAGAAAAAGAAGGTGCATGTGTTTCTGGCATGTGCATATGTATATGTCCACATCATATTGAATGTTGGGAAAATATAGAGCATTAGGACTCAGGGTCCTTATGATATACTCATAAATTTATTCATACATTCTCAGAGTATTTTGAAATTTTTCTAGACAGCTGGAATATACGAGCATTAGAATACAGCACTCCAAGTTCAAAAGGAGTTACTATCCACTGAGCACACACTGCATTAAGTTGCAAATCTTTCATATGTTGTCCTAAGCTCCTCCACACTAGCACAATCCTCTTCAGTTCACAGAAAGGAAGGAAGGAAGAAAGAAGGAAAGAGAAAGGAAGGAAGGAAGAAGGAAAGAAAGGAAGAAAAGACAAGAAAAGCAGGTCAGAGTGCAACCTCAAGGTCATGTTCTGAGACCACGGTCTGGCTCATTTCTATCAAGGACAATGACTCCACAGATTTTTGTCACTGCTCTCTCAACTAAAATGACCCCTGGAAGGCAAATGAAAACAATGATTTTAATTCTCAGTGGAAATGCTGTTTACTACCAAAGTATGACTGGTTTGTTACGATGAACCCAAAGCTGGGAGGTGAGGTAAGAAATAAAAGGCTACACAGTTGTAACATAGATATTCAAAAGGTGTAGGTCAGTCCCATGCAGGCTCCTTGGTTGTTGGTTCAGTCTCTGTGAGGCCGTGTGAACCCAGTTGATTCTGTGGGGTTTTTGGGGTGTCCTTGACCCCTCTGATTCCTACAATCCCACCCCACCCCCACTTCCCTGAGTGCTGCCTTCTTGTGGGATTCTTAACAGAGGGAGCAGGGCTGTCTCTGACTGTTGCCTGCTTTTGAGACCTTTTCCTCCTAGCAGGTTGCCTTGCCTTACTGCAACTTGATACACCATGGCTGGCTGATATCTACGGGAGACCTATCCTTCTCTGTAGAGAAACAGAGGAGCAGAGGGGGGGAAGGGCTGGGAGAAGATGAGGGAGAGGAAACTGCAGTCAGGATGTAAAAATAATAAATAAAAAAATATCAGAAAAGAAAGAAAGAAAAGGCAAGAGCTGAGGGTCCAGGAAGAGAGGTGCTTAGCCATACCACTTCCCAACCCTCCAGTGGCCAGCACAGGACTGCCAGGTCCCTCAATACCAGTCACTCATAGTCACACCAGGTAACAGCTTTTTGACAGAACATCATGGTAGAAATGTGTGTTGGTGCTTACTCTCTTACTTTAAATACTAAACAGTGTCTAAAAAGAATAGGGCACTATATGCTTGCCAAAGAACAGGCTATGTAGCTTCCTTGGGCTCTCCCCTCCTCCAAAGCATCATCAATACTCCATGAATACTCAGATGAACATGGTCAAGAAGAAAGCACCTAATGCAGGCTTACTGCATTGGATCCTCCAATTCTTCTACTGTGTTTCATCTGGAAACAGTGCCTTTTGCAAGTGTGACTTAAGGACAGATATGAGATCCCACTAGATTAGAGTAGGCCCTAAAGCCAAAGAGAGTGTCCTTGAAACATACAGCAAAAGGCAGACAGACACCAAGTAGAAGGGTGTGCATGAAGAGGGAGAAGCAGGAGAGACACAGTCCCAAGCCAAGGATGGAAACAATCCCACCAGAACCAGAACTTTCCTTACGACCCCAGAACCAACCTTGCCCATCCTTACTTCCTCCTTCCACTGTGTCAGAGATTTTGTACAGTAGTCATAGGAAGCTAATACACACGCCCAAAAATATTGAACTTGCTTCCTCTGCTATACCAAAATCTCACTTGCTACAATAACTATAAAGGTTAGCCAATCTAACATATTTCTCCTTCGCCAAATGCATCCATCCTAGGATCGCAAGACTAAATAATCACAGTTTCTCTTTGACACTGCGCTGCTGTCCAACTAATCCAAGAACAATGAGACTTTGTTCAAGATTCAGTGTGCCACACTGTACTTTTCTTTCCCTAAGAGACAAACTGGTTTGCAAATTACTGAGGATCATCCATATGAATAGCCCCCTGTTAGAGCATTTCGTTGTGTTGTGTATAAGCCACAATAAGACATTCTTGGAATAGGGGATGAAATATGAAATGAACATATTTCACAGGCACACATGTCCAGCAGTGAATCATGCCACATATGTAAACATGCTGTCCACAAACCTTCTATTTAAAAGCAAACCATACACAATTTCAAATGCAAAGACAGGAGCAATCAGGCAGCCATCAATGAAAAGCACAAGGAATACTATTCTGAATAAAGACAGAAAACATTTGGGTCAGAATAGTGGAAACAGTTAAGTTAGGCAGCCCTTTCACAGTTGTTTTTTAAATTCAGCCAGTGAAACAAAAAATAATATTGATCTTTGAGAAGGGCTTTTGACGAGAACAGCATTTGGCATTCATCTCAGTGCACTTGCCCTTCATCTGGAGCGTTCCGCATGCTAGCCTCCATCTATTTATAACAGTGGGGCTCATGTCACTACAATAGTGGACTGTATCCCACAGCTGGATGTGTGTGTATCTAGACACACAGGGATGGGCAGCCTGCACTTTCATGTTTCCCTTTTTTTGGAATTTAAAATAACATTTAAAAAACTGCCAACCAGCAAGGTCACAAAATATTTTTGGATGGCATGGGGAGGCTGGCAAAGCTGTGGTTCACATCAGATGTGGAGCTGGGCTGCAGCCAGAAGCCCAGTTGCTCAATATCCTGCCAATGCCAACTTCAAAAGTTCTTTGCTTCAGCAAGCTCACAAATGACTCTTTCCTGGTAACACACAGTGCCTCATAAAGTTGCAAAAGTCTACACAATAGAGAATGCCCAGAGGACTGAGAACTTCCCTGGCCACTCTTCATGGCCATCACCACCACCAGAAACATGTAACTGTCATTGCCCATCACCCCTCCATAAGGTCATGGCCCTCCCTAATTTATTTCCTCAAAGTATATAGTACTGCCATACTGCATATTCTTCCTAGAAGTGTCAACTTTTGAACTTGCTTATTCTCCATGTCCCACGGAAGCAAGGCTTACTGTCTCTTTTGTTGACTACACAGCTAAAAATAGTGCCCAGCACATATTTATTGAGCACATACTTGTATAATTAGCAGAGACAATGTTATCAGGAAACACACAGAAATACTGATGACTGTTACTGGGTTCCAGAGTTCAATGGCAGCATTCCCCAGCTCCCATAAAGATTCCAGCTTTTGATTTTATTTCACTTTTTGTTTTCTTGAGACAGAATCTTGTTATATAGCTCTGGCTGCTCTAACACTCAGTATGTAGTCAAGACTAATTTTGAACTCATAGTCAGCTTCCTGTCCCAGCCTCCTGGAATAGGAAGATTACACACACACACACACACACACACACACACACACACACACACACACACACACACACAAAACCAGTTCTGGGAAGATTCCAGTTCTGTTTACAATTTGCAGTATGTGGAAATGGAAGTGGACTAAACAAATACCTGGTAAATGGCTCACTTCTGAAATAATTTTCATTCATATTATGTCACTAACCATTCAAGATTCTTTTGCTCACTTGACAAACTTTCCTGCTACCAGATACCAGAGGTACCTTGCTAATGAAAAAGTATATCCCTATTCAAAAGGCTATCTATAAAATCACTACGTTATGCAGATACATTCCACATGTCATTCAGCACTCGAGATTATTGTTATCTTTCCTCCACCGATACATCATCAACCCTAATAAATGACTTCAGGAGATGAAATACAATGATATCCCTGAATCTCAAAGCACTAGAGGGTCAGACAGGCAGAAATACAAGGCAGAGAAAGGCAGGGGTCTAGTGATGTCATGGTCTCTGTATAAAGAAACCATAACACTGAAAAACTGGTTCTGTTGAGCACAAGAGAAGGCATCTTTGGGTTGCTTTGGGAAGCAATTGATGAACAGGATGAAGAAATCTCTCTCTTATGAGGAATGAATGCCCCACCAAAGGTACCTGAAAGAGTAACAGGCCCCTCCTCCCACCCAAAAAAGGCTGGGTCACTCAATGTCTCTAATAAGTGAGGTTTTTTCTTCTTCTTTTCTTTAGTTTTTTGAAACATTTAACTCAGGCAAGCCTCAGAGTTACTACGTAGCTGAGGATGACCTTGAACTCACAATCTCTAATCTTCTATCTCTCAAGTGCTGGGACTACAGGTAGGATCCACCATGCCAGGCTCAAAAAAATTTTTTTTCTTAATGGACGCAATGAAAGAGTGCTTGCTTAGAACACACAGGCCCTGGTCCAGTGATTTCAAACCAACAGAAACAAAGATGATCAGTAAGTTGGATCACTTTTAACTCAGAACAGGAAATAAGCAGAGTACAAAACTTACACCAATCCTGTCACCAAGTTATTATTGCTAATTAAGTTTTTCTCATTGAATTGCAAAAGCTAAAAGAGGTCTCTGGATTAAGTACCTCTGTGATTATGAGAATACAGCCCCCTCCCCCAAAAAATGGGTAGAGCACCTCTGGAGTCACATTTAGTTAGGGGCTATTTTCATGAGATAGAACTAACAAAGATTCTCATTTCCGTTTTATACATTTTTACACTGTGGGATTTTCACCATGAACTTAGAATACTCAGAAGTTGGGGAAATAGCCCCAAATATGTAGCGAGGAGACTTGGAGAGGGTAGAGCTTGTTGGATAACAGTAAAACCTTGGCAAAGCTTCTCCTCACAAAGTAATTATAAAACTGGACAAGTTTATCAAAAACAACTGTTTCAGGGCTGGATATCTACCAAAGACAAACACATTGAGGAGTGTTTGTTCCGAAGTCTCAGCCTGCGGGCTCAGCAGGGATGGATGCCCTTCCCTAACCCTAACTCTATCATGTCATGGAACTACCAGAGCAGGTCCGGCTCTGAAAACTGGTGTCTGCTGCCAGAGGGGTGGCTTGATTTGGAGCAGGACACATGCCCAAGGGCACTGTCACAAACAACAGTGGTCATGGAAAACTATAGAAGGTCAACACTTCGGCTAGCCTGAGTTGCAATACTGGTGTGGTAAGACCAGTGCACTAGCCAAGGGGGTGGGGGAGATCATTTCTGTGGGTGAGGTGAACTCCCATATGACCCTAGCGATCTGGAAGGCTGCATGTGCACAGGAAAAACTAGAGAGGACTCTAGATAGCTACCCATCCCTCACTAAGGCTTAAGTGTATGCACAGACGAAATGGGAGAAGGCCTGGCAAAAGCCAAGGTTGATTTCTAAAGGCCTGAATGTTGGGCATGCCCCTCAGCCCACTTGCAGATCCTCTATAATTTGTGAGAAATCGTAGTACTTCATGGTATTCTGTCACTATAGAATCAACCTAACAGACAAAACTCAAACAACAAAACACCCTGGATTTGTCAAAGGTGACTATTAGAGTGGAGAGTTGCTAAAGATCAAATATGGAGTCAAGCAGCAGTGCCTTTAGTTCCAGCACTGGAGGTGGGGTGGATATGAGATTGAGACCAGCCTAGTTTACAGAGCTAGTTCCAGAACAGCCAAGGATACACAAAGAAACCTTGTCTCAAAAAGCCAAAAAAAAAAAAAAAAAAAACCCTCAAAAAAACAAAACTCCTATGAGCTGGGTGTGTTGATACACACTTATAATCCCAGCACTTGGGAGGCAGAGGCAGAAGAATCACTGCAAGCTCAATGCCAACCCGGTCTACACATAAAGTTTCAGGCTATCCAGGGCTGTATATTGAGATCTTATCTTAAAGTAAAAAGTCATCCCTAGAAATTCTGAGGAGGACCAACATTGGACATAGCAAAGATTCCAAGTAGCTATCATAAATATGTTTTTTAAAAAACTAAAGGAATTTATATTTAAAGAAATAAGGGAAAGTATAATAGCAATGAGTCCTTAAAGAAGGGAGCCCAATAAAAAGACTAAGATTATAAAAGGAACAGGAAAAAAATCTTAGAGTACAAAAGTATAATAACTATAACGAAATTCACTACAAGCCTCAATACTAGATTTAAGATGACATCAGGATCATAAAGCATACCAATGCATGTGTAAAGGCATTCCGAAATGAGAAGCACATGCCTGCAATGTCAACACTCAAGAGTCTGAGGCAGGAGGGTAATGAGGGCCAGTCTCAGCTATCTGGTAAGATTCTGTCTGGAAAAACAAAAGAGAAAAACTCACTGCAGCATGGTGATGCATACCTATAAACCCAGCTCTAGAGAAACTGAGGCAGGAGGATATTCTCTTTCTCATTGCTGGTTAAGCTAAAGAGTGAGACCTTGTCTCAAAACCCAAAGAAACAAGCTAGAGAAAGAATTCTTTCAGGACAGCCTTGCTTTATGAGCATGGGGACCCGTATAAACATTCCAGGCATGAGGACCCAGTACCATGTAAACATTCCAGGCATGGGGACCCCAGTACCATGTAAACATCCCAGGCATGGGGACCCCAGTACCATGTAAACATCCCAGGCATGGGGACTCCAGTACCATGTAAACATCCCAGGCATGGGGACTCCAATACCGTGTAAACATCCCAAGCATGGCAGCACAGGCTTGTGATCTCAGGGCACTGGGCACTGGGCATGTGGAAACAGGACAATTCTTGGAACTGACTGAGCAGCTAGTCTAGTGACCATTTCTAAAGATCACACACACACACACACACACACACACACACACACACACACACACACACACACACACACAAAGACATTAGCCATTATATTAAACTTCTGTGTGCTGATTTTTTGTTACTTTGACACACACTGTAGTCCCTTGAGAAGGGAAGGAATCTCAACTGAGGAATCACCTCAGTTAGACTGGCTTATGGGCAAAGGCAGGGGCATTTTCTTGATTAATAACTGATGTAATAAAAGGGCCCAGCTCACTGTGGGCAGTGCCATCCATGGGCAGTGGCCCTAGGTTATAGAAGTTAAAAAAAGGAAAGGAAGAGCACGCCATGGAAAGCAAGCCAGTAAGGAGACCATTGCTCCTCTGGGGTCTCTGTTTCCATTCCTGACACTTCCTGTCCTGAGCAATGAGCCCTGGTGGGCTGTCACCTGTTAGCTGAAATAAAACCATTCCTCCTTAAATTGCTTCTGGTAATGGTGTTTATCACAGAAATAGAAAACAAACTAGGACACGATAAAAAGCCAAAACCAAAGAGAAAAACTTTAATGAAGCAAGAGAAAATATAAAGGACCACAGAGGAATAATAGCTAGCTGACATTACATTAGAAACAACACAAGACATATTCAAAATGCTAAAATAAGAACTGCCAATCAGCTCGGGCCTCCATTTGTTATCTGGATGCAGGTTTTGTGTGAGCTATAACTGGCAATAAAGTTTTTGGGACCCTGAAGGAAGCTGTGGATGGAGGCTGATCTATCCCTCACAGGACCAACTGATTCCTTGGTAATGATCATGAAAGCAAGGTGTTCAAGGCAGGAGTTCCTGAGAAGCTCACCCTGGGTCAATGCAGGCTACGTGTTTCCAATGGAAAATGGGGGTGCTTATAAGAAGCAGTTCTCTATGTACATAACAAAGTAACTCCAGACGCAGATTTAGAATGTTCATAACATACAAGACCAAATATGACAAAATCAACTTTTCTATATAATATCAATAAAGAATCTAAAAATGAAATTAAGAAATAATTTCAGGGGTTAAAGAGATAGCTCACAGGAGAATAGACTGACTGCTCTTCCAGAGAACCTGGATTTGAGTCCCAGCACCCACAGGGTAGCTCACAACAATCTATAGCTCCAGTTCCAAGGGATCCAATCTTCTCTTCTGGCCCCTGTGGGCACCAGGCACATGGTACACAAACATACATGATGAAAAACACCCATACACACAAAAATATATAAAGATCAAAAAATTAAAGAATTCCATCTATAACAGCATTCAAATTAGTAACTACTCAGGCCTGGCATGTGTTGGTACACCCCTTTAATCTCAGGACTCAGGAAGCAGAGGCAGGTAGATCTCTGTGAGTCCAAGGCCAGCCTGAACTACATAGTGAGGTCAAGGGGGTGGGGTGGAGGAACCAAAAAAAAAAAAAAAAAACCTACTCAGAAATAAATTTAATAGAAGTGCAAACCTATATACTTTCAATAAACACTTGAATATCAAATAATCATAAAACACATGATATTTAAATAAATATGTTCTTGGTCTGCAGGACTTGGTACTATTAGGGTAGTATTTCTTTTCAAATCAAATGTACTTACTCAATCTTGAAAACTCTTTATAGAAATAAACCCTAACTTGACAGGTATAATTCTCTTCACCTTTTATATGCTTGAACTTCACTATAATAAAGAGGTTGTGTTTGCTAAAAATGCCAATGGAAAGAAAAAATCAACATCTAAGCCAAGGGCTGCCTTAATAGACCTCACTCTTCATTCTGAGCCCACACAGCTCACCTGCAGCCGGATTCCTGTGTCCAGACAGCACTCACATGCACAGAAGGGGCAAACAGAGCCTCCTGGACATTTCTACAGCAGCCATCGCCAGGCTTCATTCTCATGTTGACATCAACTCCACATTGCACATGTCAACCTCTAACTGACCCCAGGTCAGCCTGGGAGCCATGATGATATCTGCATAGTAATTGTCTGAGGTCTGAGGTGAGATGGCTGGTACTTGAATATCAAATCACCAAGCCGGATCTTTTAATACTGCATCTCCATTCCCTCTGCACACTCTCACCCAGTCCCAAACATCCCCACATCCCTTTCACTTTCCATTCCAAAGTGCATACTCCAAAGCTAGTTAGGGGGAAGTAAACCTCCTTGTTTCTTGCCAAGTACTTATAGAATTATACTTTATGTTTGTAAAGCATCATCCTTCTCCTGTCCAGATCCTCGAGGAACCACTGTGACTCAGGTAGGATGGTTTCAAGTCTGTAACAGGGGTAGAAGTCTTATGTCAAAGACTTTAGACTTTATCCAGCCTCCCATCCAGGCCCAACATTTTAAGCGAGTAGAATATGTCTTCCACTTCCTGCTGCTGCACCTGAAGGCACAGGAATAGTTGTTAGCAATAAAGTAGACACCAGTCCAGGAAAGTATACAGTATACAAACTTGCCTGGACATCCTGATGGACAATAGGAAAAATCTATTTGTCTTTATGGAAACCTACCAAACCTTAAGAAACCATATAATTCCTAAATTGTTTTTAGTTTATTGTGGGTTTTTTGTTTGTTTGGTGGGTTCTGTTTTTTTCAGATAGGGTTTCTCTGTGTAGCCCTGGCTGTTCTAGAACTCAGTCTGTAGACCAGGCTGGCCTGGAACTCAGATATCCACCAGCCTCTGCCTCCCAAGTGCCGGGACTAAAGGCCTGCACCACCACTGGCTGGCGATCCACTGTCTTTTTTAAACCTGTATTTTGGATAGGAGTTCTTATTTCTAAGATGAAGTAATTTTTTTTTATTCTCCTCCTGTCCAGCCTCATTACTCTAATGGCTTTTTTTTTAACCTACCATTTTTAGTTCTTAAGACTCTCTCCTCTGTGAAAGCCAGGCATCAGCCATAGTATTCTCTAAATCTGTCTCAGATGATGACTTACAGTTTAATTGTATAAAAGGCAAAAAAAAAAAAATTGAATGGTGAAAGTTGATATGCTTTGATGTTGTAAAGAATGTTCTCTTTATCTCTGTCATCTAAAGGACATCAGACATTCATGGACAGTAAAGTCTTTCTTTGTACGTAAATGAGAACATTGTTGCATACAGGTTGTGTTGGGTGTAGGCTACTTTTAAGTTAGGATGGCTCTTTCCTGCCAGTCAGGCTCTTTTAAAACTAAGGGTTTTTTTCTTGTAAGGATTATATATTATTTTAAATAGTTATAGTCACTTTTTCATGTATATTAGAGAATTCTTATTAGATAATCTGGTCAGTTTCAATATAAAGTAATTTTTTATTTTAAACCAGTGAGAAGAGAAAGAGAAGCAATATAGTAAAGAGTGGAAGATGTCTGAAGTGGGAGATGAAAGTGAAAAGGCCAGGTGTATTTTTAATAGTCAGAGATATCTGGGGAAATGCATATCAGAAGTGGTTAAGGGACCAGGGCAGTAGTTTAATTGGTAGAGTGTCCACCTAGGATGCACGAGGACCTGGGTTGCATCCCAGAACCAAACAGATTAGGTGTGGTGGTGTGTGCTTGGGACCCTATATCTGAGAGGTAAAGGCAGGAGCATCAGAAGTTCAAGACTATCCTCAGCTATATAGCCATCCTAGGATCTAGGTGACCCCGTCTCAAACAAACAGACAACACACAAAAGATTTATTTATCACTTCTTTAAAACTTAAGGATTGTAGAGGGGACTGGAAAGATGACTCAGCAGTTAACACATGCTGCTCTTCCAGAGGACCTGGGTTTGACTCCCAGCACCCACATCCTGCAGATCCCAACTGTAACCCCAGTGGCAGGGGATCTGATCCCTCTGTCCTCCCCAGGCACTGATACTCATGTACATATGTCTACATGCAGGTGTACACATAATTTTTTAAGAATCTTAAGGGAAAAAAGAGTTATAGCACAATAGTGCATACCTTTAATCTTAGCACTTGGGTGGTAGAGGCAGGTGGATCTCTTTTCATAGTACCTGCTTATAAATGAAATTACTTTTTCATCAAAGGTGAAACTGTAGCATTAGTTTGGTCACAAAACAAGGCTGAGATTTGTATCTGTAGACCCAGTGGAGGTACACAAAATCAAGCAGCAAATATTTGCATGTATGGCCTACAGTGGAAGGTGTGTCTAGGAAGAAGGTATCTCAGCTGCTGGTGACTGCCATCCATCCTCTTGGTCAGTGAAAGCCTCAAATTAACCTGAACCTGCAGGCTCTGCTGGTTTTAAAAGTTCTCTGTTAGTTCAGACCCTAAAATACAGCCTTCTTGGAATGCATAGGGCTACCCCAAGGCAAGCATTTAGCTTTGAAATAGACCCAGCTACTTGTATAGCATGGCTATATTGAACCAGCACTATCTTAATTTGATAACTATCCTAATTTGAACCAGAAGTCTTGGGCTTGACCCAGAACCATGTTGGCCTGCAGTGGAGTTATGATGTGGGTAATGTCAGATGATGTTCATTGTTAGAAGCCCAAAGAAAGGGAGTAGGCCCCTTTGGCTAACACAAAAATAGCTATGTTACAAGAGGAAGGATTTAAAGAATGAGTATTTTACAATCTTTTAATACAATGTTGTTTATAAATATACGGGTGTGATCAAGTTTTATGAGCCCATTGTCTTTTGTTGTTGTTGTTGTTATTTATTTTTTAAGACAGAGTTTCTCGGGGCTGGAGAGATGGCTCAGCGGTTAAGAGCACCGTCTGCTCTTCCAGAGGACCCGGGTTCGATTCCCAGCACACATATGGCAGCTAACAACTGTCTGTAGTTCCAGTTCCAGGCAAAACACCAAGGCAAATAAATAAATAAAGAAAGAAAGAAAGAAAGAAAGAGAGAGAGAAAGAAAGAAAGACAGACAGGGTTTCTCTGCATAACAGCCCTGGCTGTCCTGGAACTCACTCTGTAGACCAGGCTGGCCTGGAACTCAGATAAATACATAGAAGAAGCATTTTTGTTTGTTTTTTGTTCCCTCTTTTACGTTTGAGCTTGAAGGTTTTAAGTAATAGTCTTTCTTTTTTAAAAAAAAAAAACTTTATTTATTATTTATTTATTTATTATTTATTTATTTGCCTTGGTGTTTGCCTGGAACTGGAACTACAGACAGTTGTTAGCTGCCATGTGGGTGCTGGGAATCAAACCCGGGACCTCTGGAAGAGCAGACGGTGCTCTTAACCACTGAGCCATCTCTCCAGCCCCTAAGTAATAGTTTTTCTATGAGGGAAAGAATCTTTTAATATTAAATTTTTATTTTATTATCTTAGGACATAAAGAATACAGAGAACATCACACTCTCACACCAGGACAGGCTCACATTTGATCAGGGCCAGCACATTGTCAAGGTGATTTTACATATGTCTCCCTCACTTAAGTATCTTAAACATTAATTGCCATCAATTAGAATAACCCTGTGATGAATTATGAAAAATCAGTCATGGGCCAGTCAGATGGCTCAGTGGGAACAGGTGCTTGCCACCAAGACTGAGGACCTGAGTTTAATCCCTAGGACCAACGCTGTGGAGGAAGAGAACTGACTCCCCATAAGTGACCTCCAACCTCCATGTGCAGGCCGTGACACATACCCATGTAAGTAAGAATTAATAAATATAAAGCATTTTAGTCAGTTATTTTTCTGCTAATAAAAGTGATATATATCAACTGAGAAAAAAATTGAAGAGATAATTGTTTGTTTAAGTAGAACATTCTCTAATCCCACTCAAAAGGTCAATCACTATACAGATGAGTATCTTTCAAAGCATGCATTATCATCTCTATATACAGACCTCATAAATCTACATGGAAAATGAGGACATGTTTTGCATATGGCATGGTTACTTAGTTCTTTTCAATTAATTAATTGTGGGTTAGTACATCAATCAGATCTACCTCATTTTCAGAAATAAATAAACAACTTTCTGGGTAGATCATAAATCTTCTCAAAAATTGCTACAGTGAAAAACATAAATATAACATAAACATTCCTAACATACAGCATAATGCATGTAAGAGTACTTTAAAGCTTTTTGGTTGTGTTTTTAAGCACTGGTACCTATATAAAACATCTTTTCCAAATCATCTATTTCTACTTCAACAAACATTTTTATCATTATAATTTCTGCACATGTATACTTACCTTCAAATTATAAACTGAAGAAATGCCAGGAGTAACTGAATGTATATATGAGAATATGAAACTATATTTCTATATATGACTTCTATTCACCAATAGAGGACATGTACAATTTTAAAACAATATTATCTTATAAACCTTGTGTATCTTCTGAGTATAACCAAATTTTTGGAAAATAACTAAATCCATTCACTCAAATAAAAACAAAACCAAAGTAAATTACAGAATCACATATTTTCTTGATTCAGCATAGTAAGCGTTACAGGGTAACCTGCTTTCTGAGGTGATCCTACAGGAGAAATGGAGAGATTTAGGACTATTCCAGTTGGCACACAGCCCTGAAGGAAGACATGGCCACCACACAGACAGGCTGAATGGGACAGGTAGGCAATATATATATATATATATATATATAAAACAACTGAAAATTACAGCAGATACACAGGAAGTTCAAGGCCAGCCTGAGACTGTGATGGGGGTGGTTACAACATGGAACCAGGCATAGTGTCACGTCCTTGTAATCCCAGCACTTGGGAAAGAAAAACAAAAGGATCAAGTTCAAGGTTGTTCTTTGATTAATGCCAAGTTCAAAGTCAGACTGGGCTACATGAGACTTCATCTCTAATTTTATTATAATTATTATTATTACATTTTATTATTTAAAACAATTTTAATTTAAATGTATTTTGATCATATTATTTTCCTACTCAGCCAACTTTAAGCTCTTTCTCAAAAAACAAGCAAAAACCAATACAACAAACCAGAAAACAAAACAGAACACTACATAAAAAGAAAATAAAAACTACCAAACTATAACTAAATAAAAATACACAAAGACTGTGGAGTTCATTATATGCTGGTCAACTACTCCTGAATATGAGGCCTGCCCTGGAGCAGTTGATCTACTCAGTGTCACTCCACTATAGAAAACTGATTTTTCCCTCTCTTAGACAGTATGAATGACGGTTCAGTAGTTAACCTTTACCCTAGTGTAGTGGTTCTCAGCCTGAGGGCTGCAACCCCTTTGGGGATCACATAGAATATATTTACATTACAATTCATACAGGTAGCAACAAAATAATTTTATGATTGGGGTCACCACAACATGAGGTATTAAAGGGTCACAACATTAGTATTAAAGGTTGAGAACCACCGACTTGTGGCAAGGTTTTCATTCATTCGTATTTTAAAAATATGGTAATATAAAGCAAGTCCTAACACATCAAAGATAAACAAGAAAAACCACCAGAAGGAAAAGAGCCTAAGAGAAGCACAAGAATCAGAGATTCCTTGTTCACACACTCAGGAACCCTGTAAAAACACTAAACTGAAAGCCATTATGTAGCACAGAGGACCTGGCGCAGACCTAGTTCTTGCCATAAAAGGGGGAATCAATGAGTTCCCTGAAGAAGAGGCATTTCCAAGCTTTTACCTTTAGGGCCTAAGTGGATCTTACAATGATGAGCATGAAGAGGGTACCTGGGGAGATAAGAACACCTGGAATAAAGCTGGATGTGTGGCACTCACCTGTAACCCCAGCACCTAGGAGTCTGAGACACTAGGAAGATCACTAGTTCAAGGCTAGGCTGGAGGTGGGAGGGATGAACAAGAAGAATTGGTTGAGTGGTTCAAAAAATGAGAAGTGACATAATCTCCATCCACCTCCCAAACAAAGTATGTGCTGACAAGTTAGGGGCATTTATTTATTTGTATATTTGTATGCAGTGTAAGTATGCATGTGTGTGAAATTTATGTATGCACATATTTGTGTGTAGGTTCATGTGTAGAGATCAGAGGTCCATGCTGAGTGTTGTTCCTTAATCATTCTCCACACATTTTTGAGGCAAGGCCTCTAACTAAACCTAGAGTTCACAATAGGTTAGAAAGGCTAGCCAGAAAGCGCTGGGCTTTGCCTGCCTCTGTGATCCATGCCAAGCACTAGAGTTATAGGCACGTACCACCATATCTGGATTTTATGTGAGTAATAGGTATCTGAATCTAGGTCCTCATGCTTCGGTAGCCTATTACCAGCTGACCCACCTCCCCAGCCCCTAAAGATGCTTACCAGTAATACTTCAAGGAGAAGAAAGATACATCAAGAGTGAACAATTAGGAGCTGGAGAGATGGCTCAGTGGTTAAGAGCACCACTGCTCTTCTGGAGGACCAAGGTTCGATTCCCAGCACCCACATGGCAGCTCACAACTGTCTGTAGTTCCAGTTCCAGGCAAACACCAAGGCAAATAAATAAATAAAGAAGTTTAAAAAAAAAAAAAAAGAGTGAACAATTAGCCTCTACCCTATGTAAGTGCTCCACTATCAGCTTTCAGGTAAACTGTTCCAACTGATGAGTTTAAAAAGCTAATTCTTAGAACAGCCAGCACTCAGGAGGCAGAGGTAAGCAGATTTCCAAGTTCGAGGCCAGCCTGTGGCTGGTCTACAGAGTGAGTTTCAGAATAGCCAGGGCTACATAGAGAAAACAAAACAAAACAAGCTAAGCCTTACTTAGAAGAGACTCACCCTCCTAGACAGTGGCTGGAGGTCACTACTTAATCAAAATCTCAACCTCACTCCATTCCAGTTCAGTTTCTCATGACCTCTGAGAGCAGAGAGAGAACAGGAGCACAGGGCAGGGAATACTTCTTGTGGTGTTTTTGGCAGTGTTGAGATTAAATGCTCTTCTCCAAAACCAGTGATTGGCCATCTTCAGGAGGAGAACATACACACAAGTATATAGTTGAGTCCAATGTCCTTATAACTCTTAAGAGAAAAAGTTTGCTATAAGCCTTTAGGTTTCATTCTAGCAAAAAGAAATCAGATCTAAAGATGAAATGGAGGAGAGAACTAGAAGACTGGCCCAGAGGTTAAGAACACTGGCTGTTCCTCCAAAAGAACCAGGTTCCCAGCACCCACATGTTGGCTCCTAACTGTCTAACTCCACTTCCGTTTACATATGTTTGGGGGGAAAAATCTCACACATCCAAAATAAAAATGAATATCAAAAAGGATTTTAAATTGATATGCTTTTTTCCTACCAAGAATATACAGAACTGATGGTTGTTGTGGTTATTGCTGTTGTTAAGTTTGTTTGGTTTTTGAGATATGGTTTATCTGTGTAACAGCACTGGATGTCCTGGAACTTGTTTTGTAGACCAGGTTGGTCTCAAACTTACAGAGATCTGCCCACCTCTGTTTTAGAACTAATTTTTAGGGGCTGGAGAGATGGCTCAGAGGTTAAGAGCACTGACTGTTCTTCTAGAGGTTCTGAGTTCAATTCCCAGCAACCACATGGTGGCTCACAACCATCTGTGATGACATCTGGTGCCCTCTTCTGTATACTGTATATACAATAAATATTAAAAAAAAAAAAAAAGAACTAGCTTTTAGAATCCAGGCTGGATACAGCTGGGAATGCCTGCAATCTCAGCACTGTAGAAGCAGAGACAAGGGAATGACCACGAAGTTTGAGACCAGCCTGATTGATATAGTGAATTCTAGGCAACTGAGAAATACACAGTGAGACACTGTGTCCAAGAGAAAAAAAAAGTGAGACCTAATAATTTATAATAATTTAACTAAGTAAACAAATACAATGAAAAATAACATTATTAGTTTTATTGTTTCTTAAGAAATTCAATACTCACCTTATAGTTCACTCACTGTTTAACCTAAGTGATAAAAACACATATACACTAAAGACATCTTTATGTTACAGCAGCTTTGATTATAATGTCCAGAAGCTGGAGACAACCAAATATCCACATACTGATAGACTGATTAAAGTTGTGGCACACCTAAACACATGAATACTCTTTAGCACTATTCAAGATAGAATGAACAATTCTGGGGCTGGAGAGATGGCTCAGCGGTTAAGAGCACCGTCTGCTCTTCCAGAGGACCCGGTTTCGATTCCCAGCACCCACATGGCGGCTAGCAACTGTCTGTAGTTCCAGGCAAAACACCAAGGCAAATAAATAAGTAAATAAAGTTTAAAAAAAAGAATGAACAATTCTATCTTTCATTTTATATTTATTGGCACATGCAATGACAAAGGTGAATCTCAAAAGCATCATTTTGAGAAAGAAATCAGTCACCAAAGACAACATATTATATAATCCCATTTGTTTTTTAATTAAAAATATTTATTTTATGTGTTTGGGTATTTTTGCCTGTATATATGTCTGCATATCATGTATTATGCAGACAGACGAGAATATCAGGTCCCCTGGGATTGGAATTACAGATGTTTGTGAAGCACCATGTGGGTGCTGGAAATTGAACCAGGGTCCTCTGAAACGGCAGCATCTTAACTGATGAGCCATCTCCCAGCCCTATGATCTCATCTCTATGACAGTCTGCAAAAGGAGGGGTGAGGAACTACAGGGAAGGGAAGCAGGTCAGTGGTCACCAAACCTACAGGCAGAGAGCCATGAGCATCAGGCAGAGAGCTGTGAGCAGCAGAATGGAACCTTTCAGGTCTGCTGCCAATGTGTGCATCTACTACGTGTCTGTTAGTGGTTACCAAACTGCAGGTTTTCATTAAAACTCATCCAACTGTGAATTTCAATGCATGCAAATGATAGAAACTGGCAATTTTCCTAAATACCAACCATATCTTGTTAGGAAGTAAAACGGGAAAGAGTCCTATTTGCAGTTACAATGAAAAAATAGTAAAACCTAAGGATAAATTTAAGAAGTATCTAAAAATAGACAGGCATAGTGACACACACCTTTAAACCCAGCACTCAGGAGGCAGAAGCAGGTGAGTTTGAGGCCAGCCTGGTCTGCATAGCAAGTTCCAGGACAGACAGGGTTACAAAGAAACCCTGTCTCAAAAAAACAAAAAAAGAAAACAAGGAACAACAACAACAAAAAGAAAATCATTAGAAGAAAATGTAAGCATACATTTTACATAATCCTGGAGTGAAGATAGTTTTTTAATCATGTCACCAAATACAGAAACACAAAAGGAAACAATGATAGGTAAGACCAATACAGAGAAAAATATTTCAGTATGTTGAAAAATATCAATGACTGAAAAGCAAATTTGAATTTGTTTGGAAGATAGAAACTGAAGGTACTTATGTAAAGTGCTATTACAAACCAACCAATAAAAAGCCAAACACCCTCAATTCATACACAGCTCATAAAAATAAAAAGCAAAAAAAAAAAAACTCATGAGGGCAGCACTTGGTAATTAATGTAGGCAAGGATGGTGACTGGTCAGATTGTTAATTAGGCCATTAGCACTTACAATACTGTGCTGATTCATCAAATTTGAGGTGCCAGTGGTCATAAGATGTGCCATTTGTATTCCAAGTGCTACCAAATAAACATGACATACTATTTAAGACAAAGTCTGGTTTGATGAATGTCTGGAAAATGTACATAATATTATCATGATGTATGGTATACAATGTAATAAATGTAATATAAATAGTCACTTAATATGATAATATAGGTATATATAAACAATAACAAGAAAAACAAGTTTTTGGTCTATTCATACAAAAACAAGGTTACAAAAGAGCATGCTTATAATAATATTTATCAAAGATAATTATTGATACATTTGACAATTACTGATAGATGCACTGGAGAAAGGTTGAGAGCCTTATACTAAAAAATCGATGAGGTTATCTCTGAGAGAATATTACTTTACATTTTTTCTCATGGATGCGGACATCTGTATCACCCCCTCCACAACCAAGGAAACATCAGGGGGAGGCACAAGAAGAACAGAATAGATCCAGGAAGAGAGCCAGGGAGGTATGGGGCGCTGACCTCCAGGCAAGACACAGCTACCACCTTTTTGAACTCAACGCAGTTCTGCTGTTTACATGAGATCCGAAGATCTCCACAAGATGAGTTTGACCCAAAAGCATTCTGTAAATGTAAAAAATATCATAATGAACTGTTCACTAGTATCTATAGTGTATACACAGTAATAAAAACACTTACAAACCCTCCTTGCCAGTCTTTTCTAAAACTTAGACTATAATAAGCATGTTTCTCCCTATAATAAAAAAGTAAGATGTCTACCCCCTGCTATCTACCTAAACACAGAAGTTTGAAAGTCATAAACTCCTTAGAGCTACATCTGCAAGAGAAGGGGGGGGAACTCTTGAAGCAATCTAAAAGCTCAAAAGGAAAATGTATGAACAAACCATGGTATGTCAATTCAAGAAATATTATATTCTCCTTATAAATAAAAATGTGAGGAATACATAAGGACACTGCAATCCCAGTACTTGGGAGCCTGACGCAGGAGGATCACTGTAAAACTGAGGCTTTTCTGGGCAAAATATTAAGTCCAAGACAGGCTCAAACTATATAATAAGACCCAGTCTTAACAACAACAACAAAACACATGCAGTGTCGATAGAAACTTAAGACACACTGGCTGGTATCACTTTTTTGAGTATTTATTTCTATTATTCATTTTGTGCATGTGTGGCCCACAGAGGCCAGAGGTGTCAGATGTGGGACACCTAATGTGTGCTAGGAGCAGAGACTGGGTCCTGGGCTAATGCAGTGTATGATAAGCCATCTCTCCAGCCCAGCTGGTATCACTTTTAATCATGAAATAATTCCTGTCTGTATACAAGATTAAGTTACACAGTCTTAGTATACTAAGGTCATTTTTGGTAACAGGAGTCAAATTATGTACTTTGACTTCTTTATTTTTTTCACTCAAAACTGATGCATCAGAAATGATAAAAGCACAGAACTTCAGAGCCAGGAATGTCCCCCCAGGCTCTAACATAGGTTTTTTGGGGCTTGTTCCCACGTTAATCTTAAACTCCAAAACCCTTCTACAGCACCAGTGGGCAACCAGAAGCAGGTTTCCCTTCTGCATCTTATCTAATGCCTGTCTTAATTCACAATTTTAGTTTTCAATAACATGCTTAATAAAAAGAAAACTGTTCTCGGAGATGACCACAGTGCTGGGAAATGAAGCAGGACCCTTCATCTCTGGGCTGCTTTTTTTTTTTCTTTCCTTCTTTATTCTGTTTTCTGGTTAAGGAAAACATCTCCAAGTTCATAAAAACAAGGAACTAAAATTAGACAGAGAAGAGCTGAACCTTGACTCAGTAGGGAAACATTATTTTTAAACTGAGAAGTATTTATAGGAATGAGCTTTATGAAGAAGAAAGAGTGAGTTTATGTATGTGTGTGGTGTGACCTGGGGGACTAAGTTAGGGGGGAACCCTCGAGGAACATTAATGTTTATGTTCTCGGAACTCCAGGACCCTTTCCTGTGTCTTCTCTCATAGGCCACAGATTAGAGCTAGGAATGACAGAGAAATTAGCCACTTTATGTTACAGAGAAGCCTGCGCACCACTCACACTGGACCACAACCCAGCTGCCTGCTTCTACCTCCTCTTCAGGCCCATCACGGAACAGCTGACCCCATGGGAGATACTTATTCCCAAGAACAAGTGACACTTCTCAGTGTTCCTGGCCAAAATTGAAGAATTATGCTTGTTATAGCGTTTTCTGAAAAGACACATCAGTGAAATGGAAGACACTTCACAGGTGACCGCCAAAGGAGTGAATCTCTTTACCACATTAAAGCCACATTCATCTTGATGTTCAGCTCTGCTCACAAACTTTCTCAGAACTTTGCCTCCCATCATGTCACATCACACCACAGGCTCCATCACAGCAGGTGAGGGGTGTCTGCGAGAAGGTAGGCTGCAAAGTGCTCAGGGGATGCAAAGGGGGGCCAGTACTTCTCTGCGGACTATGCCTATGCGCAGTGGAGAAGGGAGGGGAAGAAGATTCTAGTCTAGCACTCTGCAGAGGGTTGGCAGCATCCTGTGTGCTACAGAATCAGGAAGGGCCCCACTTAACAAAAGGGTCCCAGGATTTTAGTGATTTCGGGTAACATCTGAAATCAAGGCTCCAGCAGGCTTCTGATAGTACATCAGTACCTGCAAAGAGCTCATTGTCTGGTGGGGGGAGGGGAAGTTCCATAGAATACTAACTCACTCTTTGCCACCTCTTTCAGCAGCATATCCACACTGACTCCATAGTGAAACAGTCCTCTCCAATCTAGATCATAGTACTTCTAGGCCATGTGAATGTGAGTAAAGCTAACAGAATTAGCAGGCCCACCTCTGGAGAAACCCTTCTCTTTGTTCCCCCCAATCAACAGCCTCTCCCCACCACACCCCCTGCCTTAGGAAGGGGCCTACCAGGCTGTGGATTCTGCTTGTCCATGCTCAATCAGTAGATAACCTTCATAGGCACCCTGTTGACCTAAACCATCTACACACATTTACACACCTTATAAAGAGATTTTGTTTATGTCAGTAGACATAGTACTTCCAGATACTCTGGTACCATGAGAGACTGCCCCAGGCACTGGGTAGGAATATTCTTGACATTGGAAAAGTACATCCTATCCCCCAACGGAACTTAATACACTGGCACCTCACTTACAGATGGTCTCATGGTTAACTCAGCTCAGGCCTCCTAAATTACACAACTCTGAACACAGAAATGAAGACAATGAATCTGCTAAACTGTGTCCTGATCTCAAACCAAAATCTCTGTCTCTCCCAGAAAGCTACAACAACACCATCCATCTCGTATCTCTCAGCTCCACATAATCTTTGTTTCTTTTGTGGGAAGGGTGGTTTGAGACCACTAGGTAGCCCTGGCTGTCCTGGAACTCACTCGGGATACCAGGTTGGCCTCGATGTTCCTGCTCCAGTGCCTCAGTCTCCTATGTGCTGGGATTACAGATATGCACCAACCCACACTTGCTTTGTCCTAGTATGTCACA
The DNA here is from genome assembly GCA_004025045.1 of Sigmodon hispidus. Classification (NCBI taxonomy): domain Eukaryota; kingdom Metazoa; phylum Chordata; class Mammalia; order Rodentia; family Cricetidae; genus Sigmodon; species Sigmodon hispidus. The sequence goes on from PVIH01001030.1 coordinate 138,535, forward strand.
GTGTCTAATTAGTTGTTAGCATTGCTCGGACATTTGACAATGGCTGCACCTAAATACAACCTATAAACCATGCAACTCACTCGAGTATAAAATCCAATGATCCTTAGTACAACTGGCAGCCACCACATCAGCAGTTTCAGATCTGTATCCTTCCTCCCTCTCTCCCTCCCTCTCTCCCTCCCTCTCTTTCCTCTCTCTCTCTCTCTCTCTCTCTCTCTCTCTCTCTCTCTCTGCCCCTACCAAGTTTCTGTAGCCCAGGTTGGCTTTGAACACATAGCCAAAGAAGCACCTTTTTGGATGACAGATGTGCACCAGTCTGCCTTCAGAATACTGAATACCAGTCTGCTCATCATACTAAGAAGAAAACCTTGTTCCCACTAAGCAAGCACTTTTCTCCCAAACCATTCATTTGTTTTCTAGTTCTAGGATTCCACTATTCTGAACTCTATGTCTGGCATTCCTTCACTTAGCATATTTCCAAGGTTCATCTATTTTATGGCATGTACCAGTGTTCCAATCCTTTTTATGACTGAATAATATTCAATCATGTGGACAGTCCAGACTTTGTCCATCCATTTGCCCACTGACAGACATTTAGGTGCTTTGCACTTGTTGGCTGCTATGAACAGCTGTGTGTTGGTGTTTGCCGGAGTGTGTCTTCAGTGCTTCTGGGTGCGTGTCTGAGAGGAGAACGGTGGGACATGCAGTAACTCTGTGTCTCGGCCCTGAGGAGTTACCACACTGCTGTCCACAACAGCTGCACAATCTCACATTCTCACCAGCAGAGTCAGGCAGTCTGGGAGATCCTGAGACAGTGACCTCATATCTTTATAACAGGCATTCAAAACCTGTGTTCAACCAATGGATGTTCACAACGGTGGCTTTTTAAAAAAAGATAGCAAGTGGTGTTGTCAGTACTCATCTATAAAATTCTCGAAACAAAAAAAAAATACTGAAGGTTAAAACAAAATCTGTACCTGGAAGTGACATTACACACCTGTACTCTCAGCACTTAGAAAGCAGAAGCAGGAGGATTGCAATGAGTCTGAAGCCAGCCTGCAATACACAGTGAGTTCCAGGCTACCCAGCAAGACTCTGTCCCAAACACATGACAAAACCAAACAGGGCAAAATGAAGCCTAACTACACAGGACCCTCCAGCACATTCTCCACCTGACACCCATCTGGTTCCCCTGTCTCTCAGGGAACCACCATTCTCACCCCCAACAATTTTATCTCTAGGCATCAGTCACATCCCAGCCAACAGTACACATTTCCCGGGACTCTACGACAGAGCTGTCTAACAGCTTTGGAGACCATCCACACAGTGGGGAGGAGGGAGCTGGCTCACAAAGTCATCTTTTCAGGTGGGCACCAGAGGAGAGTTAATGCCGCTGGCTGGGAAGGGAGTCCAGCCGAGGTCAGGGTTGGGACATTCCCTCATGCCCTGTGAACATTCCCACCCCTCCCTAACTTCTCAGCAAGGCCTTGCTGACCTCCTATGTCACCTGTTCAGCAGCAGAGGGACTTTGCCTTTTCCTCTACTGACTCAAAACTCCATCTTCTCCTTTTCACCCTAAGCCATAATGACACTTAGTTACACTGACAAGTTTACATATTATCCCTTGTTTTAACTACATGAAAACAAAATAAAGTGAACTATGAACCAATGACCATGTTTGGGAGCAGAGCTCCCTAGTAGCCAGCGTGTTTCTTTTGAAAATGTTCTATATTAAGGAAGTGTGTGGGAACCAGGCCGGCTATGGAAAGTATCCATGTCCCGGCTCTCAGGGCAGCTGGCAGGAGAAGCACAGCCCAGCTGGGCACAGGAGACTGTGGATCAGAGGAGAAGCCTCATTTTATTACACTGTATCCAGATACTTCAAGTTCATTTGAACCAGAAAGTTTCTAGCCTTGTTTAGAATATTCTATATTTACATAGCATTTAAAGCTTGCCTTAGGTACTATATACCACGTAATCTCAAAGTATCAAAGAAGTCTCTCAATATTGGATTTGCATTATAATTGCATTTTTGGGTGAAGGGGTGGTTTGAGACAGGGTTTCTCTGTATATGTAGCCCTGGTCATCCTAGAATTTGTTCAGTAGACCAGGCTGTCCTTGAACTCAGAGATTCCTCTGCCTCTGCCTCCCTAGTGCTGGGATTAAAGGTGTGCACTACCACTGTCTGGGTCTAACTACATCTTAATCATAATATTACTTCAACTTATTGTCCACAAAGTAATTCCCATGAAGATTACATAATTCAAAGCCAAGTACAATAATACCCACAATACCCTTTTCCCCTGAGGAAAGGAACCAAAAGTGTGTAAGTAGTCTAGGTCACACATCGAGAACCTGTCCCAAAAAGCAAGTAAACGGGCTGAGCTTGCTTTTAATCCAAGTACTCAGGAGGCAGAAGCAGGAGGGTATCTGTGAGGTCGAGACCACGAAGGCTTATATAGCTTATATAGCAAGTTCCAGACCAGGTGGCGTTACACAGTGAGACCCTGTCTCAGAACAACAAAAACAAAACCACAAACCAAACAAGATTATATGACTCGTAGAACTGAGGCTTCCCTCTAAGCCTTTGGGATATTTCCCAAAACATCTAGCTGACAGATGTGACTTTCTATAACACCTATTTCTGTAAGTTATCTGTTTGAAAGTGGCAGAACTACTGTCAGAAAGCCATAGCTGATGACCCAGCAAATGTAGTTGAAGGCATAAACACACAAGAACCGAAAACATGTACTCATAAAAAGTCATACACAAATACTTATAGCTCTACAAACCTAAGATCCAAAAGGTGAAAAATCATCAAAATGTCTGTTAATAAATGCACAGATAAATAAAATGTGATCTCCACCTACAATGGAGCAGTACACTGCCATAAAGAAAGAATAAGTGATGACCCCAGCTACAACGTAGATAAAATTTGAAAATATATAATAAGCAGGAGAAGCCAGATACAGAAGTCACATGTTGTAAGATTTCACTTATATGAGGATAAAAAGATGATACAAAGATGAGTATTTGACAGATGTTGGTCTGGGGAAAATGAGGATGACTGCTTCATGGAGACAAGGCACTTCTTGGGGGTGACAGAACTGCACAGAGGTGACAGGCACACATGATGAACAAACTCAACATCACAAAACCAACTGCTTTAAAGCAGATGGCTTCATGTTTCACTTCGATGAAAAAGTTAACAGAGCATGGAGAACGCAAAAAATAACAACAAGGCTTGGGGGAGTGGCGGATTGTGAAGGAAGCCTGTAACCAAGCACCAGGAAGCGTCACATCAGGGGCAGCATGAGGGGTTTTGTCTCATTCTATATCTCAAGCTGGTTTTGAGTTCCAGCCATCACCCCCCCCCCACTGTAGAGTTGTAAGAGCCAGGATTATAGGCATGAACTATCATGCCCAGCTCCTCCTGCTTCACTTAGCTGAGTTCCAGGATGATGGGCATGAGCCACCCACTGATGCATAGTCGTATGCCCACCTCCTCATTGCCAAGTTCCTGTTGGAGACTAATGCAGCTGTCACTCCAGCATCTGAGCCCCCTGCTCTACATCACCACTGGATATGATGTCCAGCTGGCCCTGCATCTGTCTTCCTTACCTCAGGGTAAGTTCCCTCAGGCAAGGCTTTTGTTACCATGTGTCGTGGTGGTGAGATGGGGCCTGGCATGTAGATATGTAGATGAACAAAGTGACTGATTCCAGCTGCAATTGTTGAATGAGCTGCAGTCACACCATGTGACCCTGCACCAGGGTCCTGGCCTGGAGACCCTGGACAGTGGCACACTGAGGTTGTGGTTTAAGGAAGCCACAGGAAGGACAAAGTTCCACCAGAGATTAAGGGACTAGCCCTTAAAGTGAGAGTGAGGGCTGCTGCACTACCTCTGGCTAGCACATCTGATGTGATATGCAGGCACATTCTGAACCCCCACATCTGTACAGCATTTTTCATGGGGTAGCATCAAATATGTGGGATTGTGGAGAGAGTAAAGTGGTAAAACCAATGTTCTCTGAACACCCAATAGGACCAATAACTCTACACACATGAACTCATCCACCCCAATCCACACCCTTCAAGCTAAGTGGTTCTCTTTTCCAAAGAGGAAATAGATACTCAAATTGCCTAAGTAACTACACACTATTTTTAAATGACATACTACATTAAAAAAAAGGGACTGAGAACCTGCACAGGGCAAGCTAGCTGTGCATAGGGTCCTTCTACAAGCACAAGCCTTCCCAACACATGTGACAAGCCAGCATTGTCACCTCCTGAACATCAGGTGATAAGATTCTGAAGATGAAAATTCCACACACACCTTCAGCTTAAGCCAAAGAGGAGGACAGGTATCCAGTTCTCCTTGGCAGTATGTCAGAGAACACACAAAATTGCTATATATGTAACAGTTTCTACAGCTTTCCAGATGTTTCTACTGAAATTCTGCAAAATACTATTGCGAAATTCTGGTACACTTTAATAAAAGTCAGCCTTTCTGTAATGCTCACATTTTAGGTTTGTAATATAACTGCTTATGGAGTTCATTATTAACTCTAGTTAATTAACAATTATAGAATCTGGCCTGGAATTTCCATCTTTTATTTTTACGTACATAAAAGAAATCTACTTTTTTGTTCTATGGAAAACATGCTGTCATGAATAAGATGCAAATTCCAAGAAATTTTTTTCTCTCTCCCTTTAAAAATACTCAAAATCCTGATGTGATGGCACATGCCCACAACCCTGGCTCTGGGAAAGTAGAGACAGGAAGGAAGGAGAGGACAGCCTTGGGGAGACAGTACATCTGAGGTAGGACTGGACTACACTGCCCCTGTCTAAAATCAACAAACAAGTAAATACAAAGAAAAAAACTGTAGTGACATACTCACTCTGAACTTACGTACCTTGAAACTTCATTTATTAAGAATATGTACAAAAAATGGCACAAAAATGGAATTCTTCGTCCTTTTGTTTGCTTTCTACATTGCTCTCTTTTATTTGTTTTGGGACAGGATCTCATATAGTCCAGGCTGGTCCTGAAGTCCCTATGTAGCCAAGGATGACCTGAACTCCTGATAGTCCTTCCTCTACCTCCAGAGTTAGGGGATTACAAGCCAGTACCAGCAAGCAAGCTCTAATTCTTAGTCCTTTTAATCAAACCATCTCAGCAGGATTAGCATGTTTAAATGTTTGGTTTTTTTGTTTTTATGGACCTATGTGAAAGTCAGGGCAAACTTGCTATAAGAAAACATCTAACTGTTATGTAAGAACTGACAGCAAAAGAGTGAGCAGAAAAATTAATTTTTAAAATGTAAGGATTGGAAAAATAGAATAATCTTCATTTGCTTAAAGCAAAACAAAAAAATCCTATTTTTAAAAGGAAATTGCTATATTAGTAAAGGCCAAATAACAAGTAGGAAAAATAACTGAGTCATCAAGAAAATTATATTTTATTTGACATTTTTCATATTTATGAAACTTTCATACACTGCAGAAATGTAGATCCAGATGTTTAAATTGGTTGAAACAGGAAAACTTGCTGGGTAGTTATGGTAGCTCAGGCCTGAAATCCCAGCACTTGGGAGGCTGAGGCAGGAAACCTGCCAAGAATACAAGGCCTGAACTACAAAGTGAGGCTCTGTCTCCAAAATCAATAAAAGGGAAGGATTTTTTTCTCATTGAATAATGAATGAAATCATTAACTCTTCAGAAAACCCTGAAATCCAGGAAAACTTATAATTGGTACTTACATCTACAAAGTATCAAGTGACAATATGGATTCACCCTCAACCACATGCTTCCCCTAAAGCCTCTACTGAGGAACTGGCTGGTGGAAAGGGAAAAGGGCCCAAGAACTTAATGTTTAATCAACCTGGAATAAGCCTAGAAGAACGGCTATTAAAAAAAAAAAAAAAAGAACCTAACTAAACTGGTTATATAAAACGTGACCATCAAATTATAATCCATCACTCATTCCCACTAACCCTGCTTTCAGGAAAGCTCAAACACTGACAAAAATTAAAAAGCTACATCTCAATCATGGTATATTATTAAATAATAAAAGCCCCTTATTTCAACTTATCTTTAATCAGTTTGGTTGTTTATTTCAAAAAAGAATACTTTTTTCCATCTACCAATGAATGAACAAATAAACTAAAAATCAACCCTTCACTGATGTCAAGTGCTGATTCTATGACAATGTCAGGAGCTCAGGAAGCCCTAGACTGAGGCTACAGCCAGTCTAGTGCTTACCTGCATGTAGGGTTCTAGTTGTGATCTCCAGCTTATAGGGCAGGGGCATATGATATCTAGCAAAAGGTCCAGTGATTCTACTTATGTGAAATATCTGCAGTCTCTGCACCATCAGAAACAGGCTTGGAAGCAGGCTTGGGAAGACTAAGAGTGACAGCTAATACGTAATAAAAATTCCAAAAATTGGTTGTAGTAATGGTCACACAGCTCTACTGAAAAAAAAAAAAATCACTGAATTGGGCTGGTGAGATGGGTAAAGTGAGCTGCCAAGCCTGATGGCCTAGATTCAACCTGGGATCTACATGGCAGAAGAGAGGAGACTCTCAAGTTGTCCCTGATTGCACATACATGCTTTGGCACACATGCATACACACATACACACACAAATAAATAAGTACATATAATTTAAAACCCATTTTATTTAATGCTTTACATAAGTAGATAGCATGCCATATAAATTGTATCTTTCAAAAAAAAATCTGATATGGAAAAGTAAATCAAAGAGGAAGTTACATACCTCAGCCAAGGCTGCTGAAGAGACAGAAACCTTACTGCAAGCAACGGGGAGCGCCTCCCAAGGAGGCATCAGAAACTCAATTGCTACTAAATAAAGTAACAGCCTGGCCAGAGCTAGGAAAGCAAACATTTCCACTTGAACTCCCAGCAGCAGAGGGACAAGCTGACATCTTAGACCCATCAGCTCTCAAAGCGCTTGTGATAAAAATTTCTCTCTTGAGCCAGAAAGAACACTGCTAAATTATTCCAGCTGAGAGATTCTCTGGGAAATGTGTGTAAGAGACAAGGAAAGGCCTCTGAAGTATCTTGTTTGTGTGGCAACCCTAAAGTTCTTAACCTTCCAAGCTGACATGAACACTTTGGACCTCCAAGACCATGACTCAGGCTGCCAGGCTCTGATCAACAGCACTCTCAGGGCAGCTACGGTGTCACTGTCCCAGCCTCCTCTATGGAGGTTCAATTCACCCACAGGTCATGGGACACAGGTACTCAATGACAACATTGTATTTCAAAACCAAGTAGAGCATTTTCTTCTTGGTACTTTATTTCACCAGCCCTGCAAACCACAGCAAATGTTACATTCCCTGCCAGGAATGACCTTGTTATTCCTTAGAAAGACTAAGAAATCCAGGAAAAGAGTGAGGAGACTCAAGTCATGATAAACAAAGCATAAGGGTGGTGGCCAGTGGCATGCTCTGGGCTTTCTGTTCCTTCCCTAGTACATTCTCCTCACTGGAGGGGGGCGGGTGATAAAATGTCATATATCAGTGATAGAAGCAATGCAAAATATACAAAAGAAGCATGTAAAAATCTTGATAACATCCAGAGCTGGGGATTCTCAGGAGGACCAGAAAGTCTCCTACATACTATGTGACAGGCAGATTGGGGGATAAAGGGTCTTACGAATAACACACTTGCTAAGGACCTTGTTAATCCAATATTTGCTCAGTCCTACTAATGAAAAACTTGTGAACACCATGAAATTCATTTTATTGACAACAGTCTTCCAGTCTCTGACATAATGTTCAGGTCAGAACTCATGTTCAGGCGAGGGAGAGCTCGTGTAAAGGCGGACGTGGCAGCATACATCTGTAACCCCAGTGTTCCGAGTGCAAGTTGGGAAGCAGACAGGGAAGGCCCCAGAAGCTCCCAGCTCAGCCAGCCTTGTGCAGCAACCAATACAGAGATCCTGTCTCAAGGACAGACATCAAGGCTGCCCTCTGACCTTCATACGCATGTCCTCCCTATCCCTGCGACACCCCCCCTACTCCCCACACACCCCTACACACAAAGATTAAAAAAAAAGCCTATCTTTTAACAATCATATTCACTTCTCATTTCCTCCAAGCTGTTTCAAAAGCAGTTCTCAAACTTTCAAAGCCAAGCAGGGATCCTCGTGATATATTCTTGCTTTATATAACAAATGTGACCCTGAAAACCCAAGTGTAAATTTATACTTTTAGAATTCAACCTTACTTATATTTAAAGGAAGCAAAGAACCCTCTATGAAGTTAAGAATCTTAAACACACCCCATAATTTAGTGGTTCTGTAAATCTGAGTTTCCCCATGCTAAATTTGTCTAAATGAGGGTTCATAGTTTAGACAAATGGACAAAGGGGAAACCACGTCTCCATATTTTAAAAAAGTACAATTTTCCAATCCTGAGAGAATCTCAGCTATTCCTAGAGGACAGTGGGGACCTCAAGGCACAGCCACTTCAAAGTTTATATTTTATAAACAAGAGAAATCTGAAAGCCAGTAAGACTAAGCAGGCTTGGGGAGATCTGTGGCAAGCGTGCTGAGGCTGGGGTGGAGAAAGCATCTTAATGTGGAAAGCTAATCCAGCAGAACAAATCCATTTCACAAATGCGATGAATTCTATAACACTCTCCCTCTAGAAACACAGGCCCCTCAGTGCTCAAACAGCTCCTTCACAGGACAAAAAGGAATAGCAATGACCATAAGAATCAGCTCCTGGGGATAAGAATTCAGTTACATAGAGTCACAAATGCAGTGCCACCCACACTTTCAAGCAGAAACACTTAACTAGGATAAAATTAGCCAGATCAATATTAAACAATAAAGTTTACTTAAAATGCCATGGTTTTTGTGACACAATGCATTTTAATACCCATATACAAAAAATAAACAAGATGCCTCTGGATTTTCTTCCTCTCTATAGAGCAGATTAAAAAAAAAAAAAAAAAAAGAGTAAGTTAATACTGCCCAAATAAATCAAACATGAAAACAAATGACTGAAAAGCCGATTTCTGTAGCATATTTTTCCCTTTTCAGAGTTTAATAGGATTATAGAAAAATCCTGGAAATTATGTACAGCAACTAACCTGAAGCTTCGCTCCCTCAAAAGGGGACAGAGAAAGAGGTTTTTTCATATACAAGTAAGGATGATCAAGAATACAAAATTATTCAAGGTAAATATACATCCTGAAACCTCCCTTCTAAAGAGCTTACAAATTCCTGGGTGAACTAACCCTACATTTTCCCCAGTTCCTAATCCTGTGCTTTCCTGCCCCACAGCCAAGGCTGCTCTCCTCGCCTTCCAGCCAGAAACACAGCAAGCCAGAAACTGCTGCTTGGGTGCCCAGGCCATGTCCCCAACTGGCTCTCCCTTCCATTGCCCATGCTGGTTCCTGTCAAGTCCCTATCCTCAGTGATGGATACTGCTCCATCCAGACTACAGCCCACTCCTGCACAGAACCAACTGGAAGGCCAGAGAAGGCAAGAGGCTTTGCTGAGAATGGCTGGGGAGTTCACTGAACAGAGGCTGCAAGTGGCTTGTTGCTTGGGTTTGGGCTTGGTTCTTTTGTGATGAGGACTGAACCCAGGGCTTCCAAGATTTGCTAAGCACTCAACAGTGTCCACAATGTAAGATGCACAAGCTGTAGTAGTAGTTCCTCCACTAGACAGGAACAAGGTGGGAAATGAAGAGTAGTACCCAAGGCTGCCCTGTCTCTCTCTCTCTCACACACACACATACATACACACACATACACATACATGAGAGAGAGAGAGAGAGAGAGAGGGAGGGAGGAGACTAGGGTAACGTTTATTTCTTAAACAATTATATTCACTTCACATTTTCTCCAAGACATTTAAAAAGCAGTTCTCAAACTTTCAAAGCCAAGTAGGGGTCCCTTAGTGTTTGGGGATGGGAGGGAGACTGTTTCTAGGGCCTCCATGGATACCAGTGTCCATTCCTAAATTCCCCAGTCCTTTAGATAAAAGGCACAGCATCTGAACATAATACATGCATATCCTCCTGTGTACTAGTTGGCACTTAGATTACTTACAATACCTAAATATGATGTAAGTGATATGTAAACAGGTATTTTCCTAGATTGTTTAGGGAATACAGACAAGAAAGAAAGGGAGGGAGGGAGGAGGGAGGGAGAGAGGGAGGGAGGGAGAAAAGGAAGAAAGGAAAGAAAGAGAGAGAGAAGACTATATATTCAGTACAGACATGCTTTTTTCTGAATAATTTCTATCTGGTGTTGATTGAATCCACAGATGTGCAACCCAAGAGAGAGAGGGCTGAGTGTGACTGCTGAGTGGCTACAATATGTCAGCAGTGCTTAAACTGTGAAAAGCCCTTATCTCAGGACTGTGCAGCAGAGTGGAAAAAACCACCCATGAATAAGTAAGTCAAACACAAGAGTGTCTGAGGAAAATGAGAGTGCCCAGCACTCCTTCCCAGGAGGCACTGTTCAGAATAAGGCTCCTAGGAAGGGAACTATTGGAGTTGCTTTCTGGAACCTTCCATGGCTTTATTGTGTATACTCTTCAGCCTATGGACAGGTCATCTACATCTTAGTATAGGGTTTGTCTTTTTGCTGTTCTTTGCTGCTATTTTTCTATAGCTACAACATGTCCTTCAGCAGACCTCAGTGGGAAGATACTGTAAAAATAAATGCCATGTTGCTTCATAATTGCCAATTGCAAGAATGCAAACTAGGGCTTTCCAAAGGCTTCAAGATGCATATGGCTTTCTTCTGTGGTTTACTTCTTCATGTAAACATGCATATGCTATTAATTTTCTTTTCAAAACAGGATAGGGTAAACTTTAGCTGTCTCTCTATATAAACATATCAGAAAAACTGAATTAATGAGATTTCAATACCTATAATTTCTCTGCTACTACTTAAAAATGATACTGAGAAGAAAATCTATCCTAAGCCGCTGGGATTGGATAGAAAGGATGTGGCAGCCAAGCTGTGGGAGCCCCACGTGCTTAAGATAATACAAATTGGGTATCAAAACGGGGCATTCTGCAAGGGGGAATCAGAGATGTGGTTCAGGAGGTAAGAGCTTGCTGTTCTTTAGAATGACCTGAAATTCAGCTTCTGACACCTATATCCGTTGACTCACAACCACCTGTAATTCCAGTACCGGGGGACTGACATCCTTCTCTAGATCCCACAGGCAACTGAACTCACATTCACATATGCCCACACAGACACACATGCATACACAAAATTAAAAATAAAAGTATTTCAGTCAGGCAGCAGTGGTGCACAATTTTAATTCCAGCAGGTGGATCTGAGTTCAAGGCCAACCTGGTCTACAACGGGAGTTCCAGGACAGCCAGGGCTACACAGCAAAACTCTGTCTTGAAAAAAAAAGAAAAGATATTTCAAAAAGAGATCTGTAATGAGATGCAATATCAACTAGCATAAATTCCAAGAGAAGTCTATATGGAATCTTGAAGAAAGCCGCTGTTACCTTGAAAGTGTGTAAAGAGAGAGCTGGGAGCTGGCTGGCGACACAGCTCCCAAGAGTTGCTGTTGCTCCTTCAGAGGACCAGACTTGGGTTCTCAGCGTAGATACACAGGTGGCTAGCAGTGGGGGATCCAACACCTCTGGCCTCACACATGTATAATTAAAAATAATCTCTTCTTGGGGAGGGGGAGGAAACAGTGGTGGGTATGCTTAAAAAAAAACTTTTTAAATAAAATAATAATTTCTTTTTAAAAAAAAAATAGAAAAGGGCTGGCAAGATGGCTCAGTGGGTAAAAAAGTCTTTGCTGCACATGCCTGAGGACCTGGGTTCAACCCTGGATCCCATGTTCAAAGAAAAGAACCAATTCTCAAGATCTCTTCTCTGACCTCCACATTCCACATGTGCACAATGGTGGTAGCGCGTGCGTGCATATGTGTGTGTGTGTGTGTGTGTGTGTGTGTACAAAGAGAAAGAATAAATGAAATAAAAAGTTTAAAAGAACCAACCCAAAATAAAAAAGGGAAGGCATGAAGCCAAATAAATAAAAATCCTTCCCACATGTGAAATAAAAATCCTTCCTACACATGTCATGGTGATATGACTTCACAGCAGCTTGGGAGGGTGTGTGTGATGCTGTGTGAACTGGAAAGGGGTAGAGAAAGGTAAGGCTGCTCAGGGTGCTGCTGACAAAGAATCACACCTTTCAATACCATCCACTTGGGGGACCTAGTCTCTGATGAGAGTGACTGTGTGCCAAGTCCTTTCTGAGCACTTGACAGGTACTTAACATTTAATCCCACAACTCAGCGAGGTGGGTGCTCTTGTTTTCTGATACATTCCTTTGGATTTAAGCATTGGATTAACTACTTAGTGACATTACAAATCACTGAACCTCCCCCTACTACACCTCCTTTACTTACTTTACTTAGTTGGAGATAATAAAAGTCCCTCCTGCACAGCCTCGCTCATACCATATAACTGGAAAGTCTAGGGCATGGCTGTAGAGTAGCCGTGTGACTGGTGCCTCCTCACACATCCAGGTCACATGCTCCAGGAGAGGACCGCAGTCTGTCTCTGGGGCTTTGTCCATGCCTCACCAATGGTAGGAACTCATTCAATATTTAGTGAATAAATAAAAGAGTTTACAGTAGAATAACAAGCTTTCACTTAAACTTCAGCCATAACTCCATGCTTGCAAAGCTGAGGCTTTTCCCATAATTCCTCAATTATCTAGGGCCACATCATTGTAAGTACCTCAAAGCTGTAGGGACTAGAAGCTGCCCAAAAACAATATTGCTGAGCTCCCTGGGGTATCCATTGAGGCAGCAGCCAAGCTCAGCAGCTACAGTGTAACCAGAGCAAGCTATCAGGAGTTTGCAGTTTGGACACTTGCCCTTCTTAACTCAAGAAACTGACACAGTTAGTCCCTGGTGTGTTCTGGGTTTCAGTGTTCACCAAACAAAGTATTGCAAAGGAGAAGAGCCATTCTGTGAGGACAAAATACAACTTGCCCCAGAGGGGGAGACTTGGTTCTTGGTGACCGAATAGCTATTGCCACTATGCAAACAAGTCACTATGTTAATAAATGCCTCACTCATCTGATTCTCCGCTCTTGAGAGAGAACCTATGTCAGGATCTGTGCACTAAAGCGTCCCTAGGCAGCAAGGCTGGGTCCTGTAGCAAAGAAATAACACAGAACATAATCCAAGTGCATCAGAAGCCAGGCACCTAACCACTAAATCCCACCACGTGAGAGCAGCCCAATAAGCAAGTGCAAGGCAACATGGACTTCCTCACAAAGGAGCTTTAAGGAAAAGCAAAATTCTGAACTACAGGCACTAGCTACTTCCGCAATACACATAAAGTGCCTGTCATGTTCATAGTTTATTTCACAATGTCTATTAGAGCACTGTATATAAAGCACTGTCTTGATTTTGGTGGTGGTGGTGTGTGACAGGGTTCCATCTAATTCTATGACTGAAGGTGATCCTGAACTTCCCTTCTGGCTGCTACCTCCTGCATGCTGAGACTACAGGGATGTACCACCATACTCGGTTTTACCGAGCACTGAATATCAAACCCATAATATCAAGCATGGTAGACAAACACAGCTAGCTGTGATTTTTTTCCTTTGTCACATAGCAGAGCATTTGTGAATGCAAAACTATGGTGCATAAAAACACTAATGCCCCATGCCACTCAAGGCAACAGGAAGAAACTGTACTGTCATAACACTCTTAACCACCCTATGCTTGCAAAGAAAACCAGTTTCACTCAAGAATGCCCTTGATGAATCAGTAAGAATTAATGACTATTAAATCTTAACCTTGAGTATATGTCTTTTTAACAGTCTGTGTGATAAAATGGGAAAGACGCCTCCAGCACTGTATCACACAGCAAGGTCCCAGAGTGTCGGGAGAGCTGCTAAGCAGCTAGGGCCTGAAAACTAAGCTGTTAGCCTTTCTCATGGAACATCATCTACACGTGGCCTACAGACAAACTACAACAAGCCTAAGTACTGGCAGGCTGTTCTTGAAAAAAAAAAATAGCAAAATGAGGCTGCCTCTTCAAGGAAATCAACAGTGTTTGTTTTTGATGATAAGGGTTCAAACTCCGCAGTGAAAATGAGAATTTTAGAAAGCATATTCCAGCCACTGTCAAGTCAGCATCTTCCCAATGTTTACAGATTGTCCTGATGTCAGCAGACATCTTCTTAACTGGAGAAATCTGTATTCTCCAAATGGCCAATGAATATTACTATAAAGTCACAAGAGAAAATTCACTTAAAAATCCAGTAAAGCACTCTGTGACAGCATACAAAAGAAACTGACAAAGCTGTGGGCTCCATGTTGTCCCAAGCTTTTAGAAACTCCTATGTGGGGCTGGGTGGTGGTGGCACATACCTTGATCCCAGCACTTGGGAGGCAGAGGCAAGTGCATCTGAGTTTGAGGCCAGCCTGGTCTACAGAATAAGTACCAGGAGAGCCAGGGCTACCCAGAGAAATCCTGTCTCAAAAAGCGCCTCCTCTCCCCACCACCACCACCAAGAAAAGAAACTCCTATTTGTTAGTGTTGGTGAAGTCAAAGAAAAATATACATATAATAAAATGTTCCTTCACTTCCACAAGGACCTATCTGTATAGGGACAGATGTGCTGTGTGTCCTTCACTATCCAGGACCAGACTGCACACTGAGACACTTAAGACAACCCAGCTGACACACTCCAAAGAGCCTACCGTGGCGGATTTCCACTATACAGAGTCTATAACTTTTCAAATTAACTTTTGATTAGTCCAGACATTAAACAGACTTCCCCCTCTCACTAACTCTTTATGTCTAAAAACAGTTCCTTTTCATGTTTTTGCTTTCATTAAAATGTTGGTTATATTAATGTGATGGTGCTATAGGATTGTTATTTTGAAATAAATTTAAAATATTTGCTTAAGTTTCTCCATTTTAGTTCCTAATATGGTAAAAGAAAACCTATAGATACACAGTGACTTCAATAATTAGAAATGTAAAGGAGGCTTGAGACCAAAACCCTTGAGCCACTGGCTCACAGAAAGTCTCATAAGCCTGATTGTCCCAAACCTAGGATTTTATTCACCTTATTCTCAAATCTGTCCTGTTCCTAGGGTCTGCCTCCACTTCTATTGACAACATTCAGGAGAAATCTGACATTCTCATCTATTCCAAAGGACTGAGTCTCTCCACTCAGTACAGAGGGTCCTGGACACTATGTACAATACTAGTAATGCTACCATCAACACCCAAAAGCAGGAGAATTCAAGTTCAACTCCCTTCACAAATTCTGAGTCAAGCTGAGGTGTGGGGATCTCAGTGCAGCAGATTCATCAGTAGAACACTGCCATCTTCTCCCTCTCCAGTGTTCCCTGGGGAAGCATGCCCCTTCCTCTGGCCCACCCCTCCCTCTGTGCAGACCAGGCATCACTGAGGAGACCTCCCTGTTGATGCTCAGGTCCTTCCAGTCCAGAGTCAGTTCCTTCCCACTTCAAAACATACATCCTTTTATAAAATCCCTTCCGGCAATGTTGAATCCTGCTAGGAAAGTCTTTAAGTGTCTTGAATGCAAATTGCATATGAATGTCAAAGCCTAGTGGATGCAGTGCCACTGGGTTCCCCTCTTTTTGTGGTCAACAGCTTGCTGCCACCAGAAAAGCAGGCATGCAGATGAATGAGCAGACAAGTTCATCAAAACTCCAGCAGAAACACTAACCAGCAGGCTTGTACCCAATGTGCCCATGTCTAGAAAAGTCAGCATAGCTTCCTTTTTCCAGGACTAAGCAAACATGTGACACTGCCCAGTCCGCAGAAACATGATTGTTATGACTCTTCTTTTTAGTTTTCAATTTTCTTAGTGGCTCTCTCCTAAAAGATCACCTTCTTTTCTTCTGCCTTTCACCAGGAATTCAGCAAATCTCACTCTTAATTTCCTTGCCAAAAATTAATCCACCCAAAAGCTTATCTTGAGAATTAACAGCTATGTGCAACTTACTTGAAGCCATGTAATTTGGTCCCAAAGGACCTGAAAAGATTGTCATAGAAAAGGCCAGGCATTCAGCACATGCTTGCAATTCTAGCACTTGAGAGGCTGAGGCAGGAGGATTGCAAATTTGAGGCCAGCCTAAATCATTATTTTAAGGAGAACCAAGGCTATGTAGTCAGGTCTCACGAAGCAGTATCCACAAGAATGTCACTCCACAGCTGCCTGGCGTCTCCTTTGCCAGCTATGAGGCCACATTTTCTGTTTCATCTTATCTAAGCCACTTGCTTCCTGAGAGGCTGTGTCTCAGCGCGTCCGAGACACCCTACCCAAGAATGTAGATGGAGGCTATGAGTTTCTCACCCAGGTGCTCCACAGCCTAAATTCTGGCTGTGGAAAATGTCTTTATCTGTATATCTAATGGTGCAATAGCAACCAGAAATTCTTTCTGCAAAAATTAAGCCTGCCCACATGTGGAGGAGAAACTTTCTTCAAAGTTTTCATTTCTGCCTCTAAGCTCTACATCTCCCACAAGACAAAGCAACACGGTAGATAACCATCCTTACTCTTTGGTCACAGCACACAGAAGGGCCAGGATCCTCTGGGTTTGAGGTTTATCTCAACGTTACAGCAGGCCCACTCTTCCTGTAGCTCAAATTTAGCTCCTTCTCCTGAGTTTTATAATTGCTGTTACTCTGTGGATTGTTTCCAAAGTCTTTGGTTTCTTTATTAACTCTGTTAGTGAAATGTCCATTTGAAACTAGAAAGCCAATTATTCATTCAAAATCCAGGCTTCGTAAGATGAGAACAGGATTTTTTTCTAATCCATTTTATACCCTGCTATAGCCCCAGAACCTAAAAGTGGGCACAAAATCTGAAGAAAGGGTGAATCAGTGGGACAGGGCTTCCAGATTCGTTCATATTCTTCAGCCAGACCCCTCATCCTCCAATCTCATCACTGTGCGATGGCATCTCAACCCTTCCTCACTGCAGACTATGACACCCAGTTATGTCCCATCCCAGCCTCTGATATGCCTGGCCTGGGGTCCCATCTGGTTATCTTAACACTACTCACACAGCTGCCTCTCCACTGACAGTGCAGTTACCTTCCCTCAGGCCACCACCCCCTCACCTAGAATCTGCTCAAACAGCACATTAATCTCCAGACTTACTGCCTTCCAGGCTACAATCCCTAGAACTGAAAGAGAAAGTTTTCAGTTCAGATCACCTGGCCTTTTACATAAGCCCCTTTAGGGGATCCTTCCCACTTTAGGTCACTGGGAGGTCACGATGAAATGAGAGCCTCCCTCTGCCCATCCTATCTGTTGTCCTCAGCTCTCTTCCTTTGACATCAATAGAGCTGCATTTGGTCTCAGGACTCACACCGTTCGTACCTCTCTCTAAAATGCCCCAAACATACAGACCCACTCTGAAACAACTCTGCCAACCAGGATCTTGCTGAGGTCAGAACTGTCATGGGTCCATGCTTGCATTCACAGTGCCAGACATACACATAAGAGTGTTCTAATCCAGGAAAGAGAGAAAGACGGAGGGAGACAAAGAGGAAAAGAGAAGGAGAAAATGTGAATGTGAAGAAATACTGGATCACTATTCCATTAGACTCATTAGGGAGAAATAGCTTCCTGTCATGCTGCCATGATTCCAGAGTAAGGAAGAGGGAGAAGGCTAACAGTTTCAAAGAGAGTCAGAGACTTGGGCAGATGCATGGTATTGCTACAGTCCTGTCCACATGTTTTTCAAAACGAGCAGGGAAAAGAAAAAAAAAAAAAATTCAGTGCGTAAAATGTTTCAGGGAAGGAATTGGTATTTTTCTTGAGAGAGTTTTTTTGAGACCCTGGATCTATAAATTAAACAAATCACCAATAAGTTAACCAACTGATATTTCCAAAATTTCAATGACTTTGAAACTTTTGAATATACTTAATTACTACACCTATTTTTAGTTTTGAAGTCCAGCTGATACATCACACAAAGTACACCTCATAAAACTGCTTTCAGTGTCCTTTGACCCAGCACATTGTATGGCTACATACATTGCAGTGCAGCCCCGCACCACAGTCTAGAATTACACCACAATTTTCTGCACCATCAGTCCTGAGGATGCCAAAATGTCAAGGAGATACCATGAAGCCTATAGCAGGTGCCATGCTCTTAACTGGAAAGACATTTGTCATAGTGAGATCTTTCCAAGGGAATTAAAAACAACATTTGTGAGATGGTCAACACCCATGTTTAAATCTCTCTAGACGAAGAGAATTCTTAGGTAAAAATTTTCCTGCTATGTCCATAAATTCTTTAACAACTAATAAAAACAATAAAGAAAACTCAGGAGAAAGAAAGCTCACCCTGGCCAGGGTACAAGTAAATAAATAACGAGAGAGCTCAGATCACAAATGTCTATTGAGAGAGAAAACGTCCATTGAAGGTCCAGCAGTGCTATAAGGCAGACAGGCCATATTAGAACAACCCGGTCACTCTGATCTAAGCTACCCATCCCTGTCTGATTTAAACTATCACTTCTCTTCCCATGATTCGCTCTCCTGGGGCTTTTAATTGTGTAATTATGCCGCATTTGGGCGCCACAAAACACAATACAGCTTTAATGTAGCTTTTCAAAATCAATGTTAATTCACTGTATACTTGTAAAATAAATGTTCCCTCAATCCTGAAGATTTATAGTAAAACGTGGAAAATTTTCATAATTGCAGAGAATGGGGCAAAGAAACATAGCAGATTACTGAGAATCCTGGTTTGGGGGTCCCACTAATTTATATATATACACATATATATTTGCCAGATACCAATGACTTTTGTCTTATATAAAAGTAAGAAACTAAAGTAAAGCAAGACACAGCCCAGCAAAAATGCCAAGAACAGTAAGGACCCTGAGACTAAGGCTAAGCAGCCAGATGCAGCTCTGAGGGAGACTTAAGAACTCCACTTCCAAACCACCCAGAGTGGAGTTCTGTGCTCAGAAATCTGGATTGCATAAAGCAGGACAGATAGCATAGTAACAAAGCACTGATGAAAACTGGAAGTTAGAAATAAAAGCTTGAGAGAAGAAAGAGATCTTGAGACTGACTGATTCAGGCAAAGGCAGTGTGTACTGACAGGTATACATGTCTAATTTTCCAGGAGTCAGCTTCCTAGCCCTATTCTGACCATAAGCAAAGCAAAGCCCAGAGAAAAAAGGACTTGGGGACCACAGTTTTGTCAAAGGAGACAGGGAAACATCTGCATGGGATTTAAAGGCAATCTCTTTAAGTGCTAAAAAGCTTCAACTCTCAAAGGCCTCGGACACCCTCACATTCACTGGGCTTTCCAGCAGAACTTGAGAGACATCAACAGCCAACGGGCAGAGCCTGAGTTCTGAAAGTTCTCCTTCCTTCTAAGGTCTCGTGTAGGTCAGCACTGCCTCCATGTCCCTGTCTGCAGTATGACTAGGTCTGCAACATCTGACTCACTAGAAAACAGGCATACTGACTCCCCCCAGTCAGGTGTTCTGAGACAGCCAACCGCCTCCAGACACCAATGCTGGAACGAACCTCTTCAATTACTGTTGTTACTAGTAACTCCAGAAAGGATGGGGAAGAGAGGTGACAAAGACATGCACATACCTTTCAACTGGTCGGCGACCACACTCTGGCCAAGGCGTTCGGTAACTCTCCCGTCTTCCATTTCATACCTGTCGTCTAAGTATTTCGCAGTGGCCTCGGATATGTGAACTTTGCCAGCCACTCCCAGCTGCTCCATGAGGTTAGCCAAGTTCACATCATTGGACCACACATCGAATTTAAACCTCCTCATGCCCAGGATGCCACATAAAACAGTCCCTGTGTGAACCCCGACACGCATGTTCACCATCTCTTTCTTCTCCTGGCAGAACTGCTCGATGGCCTTTATCATGCCTAAACCCATCTCAATGCAGCAGTAGGCATGGTCTGCCCGGGGCTCTGGACAGCCTGCCACACAATAGTAACAGTCTCCCAGAGTGCTGATCTTCTCACACTTGGTCTCCTCACACAACCGGTCAAAGCGACCAAACAGATCATTGAGAAGACCTACCAAGGCATGAGCGGATTTGTTGGCACTCATCTTGGTGAAGCCCACGATGTCTGCAAATAAAATACTGACCTCTTCAATCTGCTGCATCTTAAAGGGGCGGAACGCTATAGGTGCTTTCTGTATGGAGGACTTCTTTTTCCTATTCTTGGGACTGGAGGTGGTGTGCCTCTTAACAGAATTCTCGCTCTCCTCATCCCCTTGTCTCATTAAATCATCAGCTATGATTCTTGGCATCACAGAATGAATCATCCTCTCTTTCAGGGCTTTTTCTACTTCCAGATCCTTGCCGTGCATAATGGATTGTCCCACTTTGAGGAAGGTGCTCCTGGACCTCACCTGAGACATGACAAACAGATGGATCCCGATGGCATGAATGCACAGGTGAAGCAAGGCTCTGCTCAGCAGCTCCCAGTGCAGGGCCACAGGTCCTGGGGAGGGGAAGCAGTCTTCATTTCGGAAATGATAGCCGAAGGTCTCAAAAAGGACAGAATAGGCCACTCCCAAAAACAAGCTCAGGTACAGAGGTAAGTGCATGACTGTGTATAGCAAAAAGAGCACTTCGATGCACATGGAGAAGCTCCCCACTTGAGATAAGCAAGTGTCCGCCGCCTTGGCTGTGAGAGTTTGATTGGAGCTGTCAACACGTCCTGACAGAGGTGTCCAAACCTGAAACTGCGCAGCCAGGGTCAGGGCGAACACCAGCAGGGTGAGAGCCAGTGAGGTCCACGCATAATGCCGGGCGTACAGCTTGGTAAAGGTAAACAGGAAAAAGCCCACACACACCACCAGAAAGCACAGAGCCGGGACCACCATGACAATCACTTTGGATCTCATGTGGACAGCGAAGTAGATGCTCCAGAGAAGGCAGGCGAAGCCCACATAGAAGAGTGCGTACCGGAAGCGCCGCTGGGTCTGCGGGAAACAGCGCTCCAGACAGGCCTCCTCCAGGTTCACGGAGTCGAATTTGGGGTCCCACCACCGGCTGGAGGCCCTCTCGAACAGCTGCGGCAGTTTCTTCTGCCTGCGCAGGCGACCCCCGCCGCCCATCCGCCGGGGAAGCCCCCCGGAGTCTCCTGAGCTGCTACAGCTGGAGGAGATGCTGTACTTGCAGTGCTTCGGGTGGGTGTTGGAGGACAGCTGCTTAGGGTTGATCTTGACCCTCACGCTGTTGCTGTCTCCGCTCGAGTCGCAGCTCACCTCGGTGCTATGGTGATGCAGCAGCTGCTGGTGGGGTGAGGAAGCCATGTTGCCGAGCTCTTGGAACCTTTCCCGACCGGGTCAGGGGTACCTGCAGGCAAAACCAGCAGAATTAGAGCGGCCTTACTACACATACCCCCGGAGGGCCACGCGACCTGTGCTTGTCGCGAGTGCGAGCTCTGGCGAGCCACTTGGGAAGGCACCATATGCTCACAAAAACTGCCCGTAAAGGCGAATAAAAGCGCCAAAGCGAGCCAGAACCGCTCGGGTCGTACCTGGTGCTCCCCGGGTTCCCGTGCCGCGGCGGCGCTGAGTCTTGGGTCCCGAGCGCGCTGCGCTGCGCTCCCCTCGGGCGCCGTCGCCTGCCGGTGGCCTCAACCCGCGCGCGCTTCCAACTGCGGCTCCAGAGGGAAGTTCAGACCTTGGGCGCTCCGGGCACCGGGAGCGGCTTTCGCAAAAACAACTCGGCCGGAGGCGAGCAGCGCTTCATCCTGCCGCAGAGGCGCCCGGTGCGTCAAAGCGCGCGGGCCGATCTGCGGCTCCTATCGCGTCCCGTCCCCGCGCCGCTGAGCACCAGCGGGCTCCCCTGGCCCGCGCCCCCACCCGCGAGCTTGCGGAGCCCGAGGGCCGGCCGTCTGAGCGGCCAGTCTAGCTGGGCCTCCCGCCCGCAGCCAAACGCGCCGCACCCCCGCCCAGGGCCGAGCTCGGGGCACTGCGCGAGCCCCTCCGAGGACGGCGGTGCGGGCTGCTGCGGCAGAGCTCGACTCCCGGGACGCCGGCCGGTCCGCACGCCGGTCCCCTGCACGCCGCGCCCACGCCCCAGGGGCCCTGCCCGAGCTACAGATGCCGCTGCGGCTGCGCCCGCCGCCAGCCCTCCCGCAGCCGCTGCCTCATGTCGGAAGAGCAGCCGCCGCAGCCGCCGCCACCACCATCTCCGGCCCCCTCCCCCTCCCGCTGTCACTGACAGACGCGCGCCCGCGCCGCCCCTCTCCCCGCCGCAGCGCGCACGCGCGGCCCGCGCACGCCACCGCCGGGTCCCGGGCGCGCGCACAGACAGCGCGCCGCCCCGCCTAGGAGCGCGCGCGGGGCTCGGGGCTGCAGCGGGGCGGGGCGGACGCACTCTGGGCTCCACCCTCCGCCCCGGGCGGCTCAGCGCCTGGGCTGCCTGCCCTAGGCACCCGGCCTCTGCCTCCTTCCGAGGCCTTCCCTGCCTCCCACTACTTGCCCAGCAGCTGGGTCCCCAGGTCCACACAGGAAGCATCTGAACGCAGTTTATTTTTTGGATACACTGAAGTTTTCAGCCACTGACTTTGCCTAATTGTAGCTCCCTTCTGCCAGCAGTGAATGTGTGTGTGTGTGTGTGTGTGTTCCCAGTGGCGCTAGGCCCCTCTGAACTTGCCAGGGAGAGAGGGAGAATGAAGATGACCATGGCCAGCCAGCCATGGGAGCTTCTAAAATGAAGTGTCACTGAGAACCACCTTTTCCAACCCCTGGGGAAGTTTATCTTCCCATCTCTGAACACCTCTCATCTTCCTTATCAAAAACATTTTCCCTCTCCACAAGACAGCTTCCCACAAACAAGTTCTACACTGGTCTGCGTAGTAAACTCTGCCCCAATAAACACAATCCTATATTCCGTAATCTAACTCTAGCCCCCATACAGTACAGGGCTTTCCTGTCAATCACAGGTGACTTTTCCTTCCCTCCCTAACCTCCCAGGCCCATCCCAGGACTCCACATCAGTCTCACTGTGGAATTGGGAATAGAAAAGTAAAAGATGTACTATCTATACAATGGAATATTATTTGGCTATAAAAATTAGTGACGTATACTTGCTACAACCTCTGAAACATGCTGAGTAAAAGAAACCAAACACAAAAGGCCACATTTGTACGAGTGAATTAATATGAAATATCTAGGACAAGCAAATCCACAGAGACAGGTGGTGGATGCCAGGGGTTGTATGAAGAACCAGATACTGACTACACTAGCAAGCCTGGGGTTTCCTTTGGGGTGATGAAAAAGTCTGGAAACTCATGGGAACACAACACCTTGAATTCCATAGTGGTTACATGTTATGAATGTACTAGTGCCTTTGAATTGCTTTAATGATAAGTTAAAAGTGCATAATTAATAAATTTTATGTTGTGTGTATTGCACTACAATAAACAAATAGCGATTTTTAAAAGTAAATGTGTCATTGCTGATATATTCCAGCCCCAAATGCAAATTTTCCACCTACTTATGAAGAAAAGTCTGAGAAAAAAATTCACTCTGAAACATACCCCACAAAGAAATTGCCTAGTACTCTTTAACATTCCCAGGGTCACAAAGCACAGAGCCTAAGGTACTGTCACAAATTAGGAATGGCCACTAATGCGAAAAATCAGACAGGAAAAGACAGTAAGAAAGCAGCTGGTAAGATATTCAACTTATTCAATGGCATTCCACTGTCCTGTGGTTACCTAAGACATTAACATTAAGGGAAACTAGATGTAGACAACAAGGGAACTCCCTAGTATTTTTACAACTTTTTTTTAACTCTAAAATTATTTCAGAATAAAGCTAAGCATAGAAATGAATGTTTATTGAGCATGTGCTAGATGCCTTGTGTTCCTGAGGCTTGGAGATCTAGAGTACACAGGAAAAGCTAACAGTGGTCAGCTAGCACTGTTAAAATGGATGTTAAAGTGTCAGACACCAATAGACACTTCCCATAGTGACCTATTTGTTCTTGACCATAACCCCCTGAGGAAGGTACTATTGTCTCTCATTTAGATACATGAGATCGGGGACTGGAAAGTAACATGCTCAAATTCTCACAAAGTTCATATGTGACGGGGTCTTGCTGTGCAGCCCAGGTTTTTCTCAAACTTACAATCCTATCTGCACCTTCTGTGTGTTGCTTTCACGTGGCACCAAGCCTGGCTTGGACATGGGGTCTTTGCACATGTAATTAATAATTAAATTATCCTGGATCAGGGTTACCGTAAATCCTTGACTAATGTCCCTATAAGAAAAGTAGGGGAAAGGTTGGGTGAGGGTGGTAGCCAGGAGCTACCAGAGGCAGGAGAGGCACAGGAAGCTCTTTCCCTAGTCCTTCATTCAGTAGGACTGTGTTACCAGCTATCATGTATGGATCACACCTGTAATCTCACCGCTTGAGAGGCTAGGGCAGGAGGATTTCCCTGAGTCCTAGGTAATCCAAGACTGCATCAACAAGACACAGTCTCAACAAACAAAATCCATGACACAGGAGCATGCCCACTGGGTTCTGCTTTCAGAATCCAGGCCCTGGAACAGTAAGGGTATGAAGAGTCCTTATTTTAAACAATCTAAATTGTGAACAATTTGTTATGGGAGGTGGGAGTCTCAGAAATCTAATGCAAGCCGATTCGTTTCAAATCACAAGGCCCTGAACTATAAAGAACTGTTCTGTGGCCCCCAACCAGAAAATATGGGTGGTGACTCACACACACACACACACACACACACACACTTCACAGCAGATTAGAGCAGACCCTTGGCCTTGTAAAAGGTCAAGGGCTTTGAGGTTCTCAAGGATACCACAGGAGACTGACCAGTTGGAAGCAAGCCAGGGAGGTTCTACTCACTTTTATTCCGAAGAGCTCTGAAAGGCCCTGAATCTCAGTTACACAATGCTGTGCCCATTTTACGGGCAAGGATTTGGAGCTAAGAAGTAAATTCTTTGCCTGTATTATTGAGCTCCTGTGCTATTGAGCTGCCAAGCAGCTTGTGGATCCTGGGATTGGTGCTGTGAGCTCAGGGGCAAAACCCCTGACTCTTGGTCTGAAACTGCTTTTTTTCCCCCTTTAAGTTCTTACCCCCATTGTAAAGTTACACCAGACCCTCTTGGGTGTGTGGGGTGGGGGTTGTGATGTCTGTTTCCATCTGTGTGTCAGGTAAGGAACTTTTCTTGAATGCTGTCTTTGATGATCCCTCCATTCTGTTTTCTCTTTAACAAGCTCTAGTTACAATGATTATGTAGCTTTTTTTTTTTTTTTTTTTTTTTTGCTTCTAAATGTTCCCATTCCCTTGTCAATATCTGCAGGTTCTTATCCTTGGATTAATCATATTTTCAAGCAAAAAGCTCTTCCAGCCCATTGCCACTCAGCTGTAAAGGGCAGATGGCAATCTTAATCTTCAGCATCTCAGCCTTTAGTTGGAAGGGCTCAGTCACAAAAGCTCCTGCTGGGCAATTAGAAAGACCCAAGTTCCACTCCACCACTCACAGGAAAAGCTGAGTAGTGTGTGTGTGTGTGTGTGTGTGTGTGTGTGTGTGTGTGTGTGTCCAGCCCTGGGGAGACAGAGACAGGAAGATCTCTGGGCCTTGGCCAGTCAGCCTAACCAGGCTGGTGAGCTCCAGGCTTAATGAGGGAACTTGCCTTAAAAATTAAGGTGGAGAGTAATACAGTGGAACAATTGTCATTCATTTCTGGCATGCATGCACACAACTACACACATATGTACAAACACACAGGTATGCAAACCAATTCTTCGAAAGCAATTCTTATTTCAGACAGTCATATTTAGAGACTGATGTATTTGCTATAATGAACCTGAACACCCTTGGTATCTACCATGGTAGAACCCTGAAGAGTTATTACTAAGATGCCTATCTACATCGGGCACATGGCAGTATAAAATAATCATTAACATTATTCAAATATATGTTCACAAGCCAGAAAAAAATGAGTCAATGCCAACAAATATTTTGAATACAGAATAATTCTAAAAGAAAGTACACAGTGACATCTACAATAAGCAACATCTGAACAATTTAAGTGGCTGACTGCAGGTTGCACACAACCATTTTGGTTCTCTTTGGAGATCTCTGATATTTCAATGCATTAGCACTATGCTCTAATGCTCCCTAACAGGAATCTTACACAAGTCATGATAGAAACCCAGCTTTGCCAGACATGGTGGTACATGCCTGCAATCCCAGCACTAGGGAGGCTAGGCACACAGGATCCAGATCAGCCTGGATTATATAATAAGACCATGTCTCAAAATAATTTAAACAAACAAACAAAAAACAAAACAAAAACACAGACAGGGAGATGGCTTAGTGGGTAAGAGCACTCTCTGTGTAAGCATGAGGGACTGAGTTTGAATCCCCACCACACATAAAAGCAGGTAATGGTCATGCATGTCTGTAACCTCATCGTTGGAAAACAGAGACAAGAAGATCTCAGCAAAACAGTAAGGCTTCAGTTCAGTCTCAAAAATAAAATGAAGAGCAGTAGTGGAATATCTCTGACAACCTTCTCCAGCCTTGATGTGTGAGTACATCTGCACACACATATGTGCACACACATTTTTTTTTTCTAAGACCACTATTGCAGCAATGGAGAGAAGACCATGAAGTGAGGCTAGCCTATCGTAAGAAATAAGCAGCAGAGGCCTACATTAAGGTTCCAAGATGTTTCCAAGCCATTTTCTTGACTAGCTAAGAATTTGCTGTACCCAAGAATTTGTTGTACCCACGTATTGCTCTTGGGCCCTTGATAGTCATAAGCTTATAGTTTTCTGGGAACAGTCATGTCATTTGAGACAGCATCTGTATATTCACAACCACAGCTGTACAGATAACCTGGGAGGAGCCATCCAGTCTTTGGGCCTTGATTTCTATCCCAGTCCCACTTGGTCACAGCAATGGGTTTTCTCTAGCAATCCACAGTGTTGCTGAGCAAGAAGTTTTCTGTGGACTAAACCGCTGGGTGTCTGCACTACAGACTCACACAGAGGTGTTACACCTGAAGGGTTTTACCTTAGCACCCAGCATCGCTCTGAAAAGAATTCTGTCATCCAAAAATGAAGTATATAGCAGGGAAGCATTGAGCAGATGACTGGAGGTGGGGACTGGATCGTTTCACAGATCCTCCTGCACCAACTCTTCGTGACCATGTGTGGAGAGCATTCCCAGAGCACCGGACACACTCATGCCCAGTGTTAAGTACAGAACCAATCCTATGTAAGCTGGATGTAGGGAATGTGAGGGCTACCTTCCACCTTATTTTTTTCTTTGAATCTTTTGTCCTTTCTTGGCACAGGACACCCATTTTCCCATTTGGAGAAAAGCAGCTACAACTGAAAAAGTCCAGAAACTCCTATAGAGTCTCCTAGCTGCAAATTCAAGATTCACTCTGCAAATTCAAGATTTCACTCGAAGGACTAAGGAAAATCATTTTCTTCTGTGTCACACCACCTTCTCCACAGGAACCGCACACTTGACACAAGCCTCTTCTGGTCCAGCTCTTGGTATCTTGGACGTAAAGATGAGAGTTGAATCAATTCCTTCCAAACAGCTACTCAGGGCTTCTGCTCAGTGCAATTCAAGCCACCAGCGTTCGGAAGAGCCATAGACTTTTCTGGTCACCCTGGTGCTCTGTGGGCACTAACTCTTCAATTAAAAAGAAGAGCTCTGCTTTTAAGCTATGCCTGTGACACTTTAGAAACTGCCCTCATGCAGGTAAATTCACCAAATTTAATTAAACGGATGTTAGCCCTACACACTGTATTCAAAGCAATGTGCTGAGTTGGTAAACTAAAAATAAAAAATTCAGCTGAGCTGGGCGGTGGTGGCACACGCCTTTCATCCCTGCACTCAGAGGCAGGGAGATCTCTGTGAGTTCGAAGCTATCTTGGTCTACAAAGCTAGTTCCAGGACAGCTAAAGCTACACAAAGAAACCCTGTCTATGAGTCAGCCTTTAAAGAGAGACAAATTCTGACCACACTGCTACACAGATGGACCTTGAAAACATTATGCTAAGGAAAAGAATGAGCATGTGCAAGTGTATGTGTACATGTGCACGCGTACATGTGCGCGCGCGTGCGCACACACACACACACACTCACACTCACACACACACACACTCACACTCACACACACACACACACTCACACTCACACACACACACACACACACACACACACACACTTTATGACTCCTCTTATGTGAGATATAGAGAATAACCACACTCAGAAAGAACAGAATGGTGGTTGCCGAGGACTGAGGAGGAGGCAGAGAAAGTTACTTCACGATTATAGTTTCAGTTTTTGTTTGGTTTTTGGTTTTTCAAAACTGGTTTTATATACTCATTAGTGTCACAGGAAGGATCTTGGGGTGAGAACTCTTTTCATTTGTGAAGATGTGGTGCCTGAGAGACTAACACGGGGACCCATGTGACGAGGCCTTGGGGTGCCCTACCCCTACCACACACAGATCAAGGAAGTAGAGTGGTGGCCCTCTCTGGAGGTTGTGAGGGCTACGTAGAAGCCAGTCCTTCCTTGGAGGTAGACTGTCCAGGAGGAAACTGAGGAGCAGCTCCCGATGTGGCCGGGGCAAGCAAGGGCTTCCTCAGCTGGTATTTTGGGTAACCTGGGGCCAGGCTCCTTTTTTGTGCCCTCCAGGAATGCAAGTGTGCTGCAGACCAGCTGGACAGAATAACAAGCAAGGGGGATGCCAGCACCCTCCATGAGGATTAGCAGGATGCTCCCTTCCTTGTGCGGCCCTTCTGTTGCCAGCAGCCAGCACAGTGCAGGTCAGTGCTCCCTGGTCATGGAGTTCGGCTACAACCAGCCTGCAGCCAATAATGGAAAAAAGTTCCAGACACTATGAAGCTACTACCAATCTGGAGTCTACCCATCCTCACAGCACTGACACCACTGAACCAGTGTCACACTCTGACAAAGGCATTGTGAAAGTTCTTGACAGGGCGGAAGAGTCCACTACAATGGCACCCATAGTGAAGGACTCCACCACAACCATCCACAGTTTGCCAGGGACAAAGTTCACAACCGTGCTGCTGGTATCTGGCCCTGGTCCGGGTTCAGAGATGAATAATGGTGACAGTTACACACAATAATGAGAACGTAGCACACATAACACCACTCAGCCATCCACTAAGTCATTACAGTGTTGTGATGGGTTGGATTGCATTATCTCCAAGCTCACCTGGATCTCGACCCTGAGCCATTAGAGTGGATCCTAATCCAAAAGGACTGGCTTCGAAAGAAGAAATTTGGTCCCAGTTAGGTATAGGGAAGATGGCAGTTTGAAGGCTAGTCTCAGACATCCAAGATCTAGAATTGTGAAAAATCAGTTTCCCTTGGGTGAGCCACCCAGTCAGTGGCACACTGTACTATGACAGCCCTAAAAAAGCAACATGGTAGAGTATTTCTGTTGTCATTTATGCTTCTCCAGGTAAGAAGAATATTCATGTGGAAAACAACCACCTGCACTCCTGGAAGGTGCTGGCTCCTCCACAACCATAGCAAGTCAGCCAGTCAGCCAGCAGGACAAGGGCCCTGACGGTAGACTTAGGGTCAAGAGGGAAGGGTGGGGAGTCAGCGAGGAAGGCACTCAAAGAAAAGCAAGTGGGAACAGAGGCTAGCGTGGAAGCACCATGGTGTGCAGGAGCGCACACCTGAAGCAGGCCAGGGTTGGTAGGCCCAGACCCAGAGGTCAGAACAAAGTCATTCCAAATTCTTCCCCATATGCGGGAAAAACTATTTTAAAGTTTTCATTTCCTCTCATCCTTCTATTTTATGCCTCCCCCTCCTTATATAATTGCCCCCTTTATATCTCTGCAGCCAGGAATTTGGGAGAACAGGAATATCACATTCCTGAGATGCATGGGAATGGCCCCAGAAAAACTGCTCTGGGGAGCTTTCATTCTCCTGTCCATTGGGAAGAATTTGATCCCTCTTCCGGATTCTCGCAGCCCGGAGCTGACCTGTGATTCACCATAAAGCAGTTTAAGATTCGGGGTGCCTGTGGCTCCCCTAAGCCTCTGAGCAGATGCAGGCAATGGCTGGTCACATTCTCCTCCCTGAAAATATAATAAGCACCTGCAGCTCAGTGGTCAGATGTGTTCACATGGGGAACAGGAAGGGCTGGTGGCCAGGTGGTCTGGCTCCTGGACAAGGGTCTCTCCCTACAGCTGCTGTAAGAAGTCAGTTGATAAATTGTATGTGAGAGCCAGAAAGGTACAAATGAAGAATCCAGCTGCAAAACCATGGCCTCATGGGCCTGGGAAAATGGCTCCGTGGTTAAGAGCACATTCTGCTCTTCTGGAGGGCTTGGCTTTGACTCCCAGCACCCACTTCAGCAGATCCCAACTGTCTGTAAATTTAGCTCCAGGAAATCTGGCATTCCTGGCCTCCACAGGCATCAATACTCATGTTTACAGACCCACGCGCAGAACATACAATGTGGTAGTTCCCATAACTTCATAAGGAGTGGCACTATTAGGAGATGTGGCCTTGCTGGGGTGGGTCTGGCCTTGTTGGAGAAAATGTGTCACTGTGGGGGAGGGCTTTAGAGTTTCCTATGCTTAGACATCACCCAGTGTCTCAGCTGACTTCCTGTTACAGCCTGTAAGATGTAACACTCTCAGCTTCTGCACACCCTCCCCACATGACGATAATGTGTCAAACCTCTGAACTGTAATCAAGCCCCTTAATTAAATGTTTTCCTTATAAGAGTTGCCGTGGTCCTGGTGTCTTTTCACAGCAATAAAAACTCTAAGACATATACATACACATAATAAAAAAATAATAAGAATAAATCTTTAGAAAAAATTTAAGTTTATGGGCTGATAAACAGAGAATGCATGTTCACAGTTTCAATCACTCCACTTTGGAGCCAAGTATTTATTTTCAGATTTATTTATTTTATGTGTATGGATGCTTGTGTGTGTGTGTGTGTGTGTGTGTGTGTGTGTGTGTGTGTGTGTGTGTGTGTGACATGTGCCCCTGGTGCCTATGGAACTCAAAAGAGGACACTGGATCCCCTGGAACTGAAGGCACAGATGGTTGTAAGCCACCAGATGTGTACTGAGAACTGAACCAGGTCCTCTGAAAGAGCAGCAAGTGCTCTGACCCACTGAATCTCTCTGGGTCTAGAGCCAAGTTCCTTCAACAAGCATAATTCAAATCCACGTAACACGAAAAACTTGACACCATCCCTTTGCTCCTTCCCCTGATTCACGAAGGCACTTTCAAAGATTCCAGGGTCAAAACAGCCTGGGACACAGATAATAACTGTGTGATGTGGATGCACACAGCTTGGACCGGTGAAGGAGATTTGCAAGAGGCTCATATTTACGGCCTTCCTAACAGCAGGCTCCGGTGGAAGAATGAAGAAAAAGATGAAGGTACTGAGACTTGGGACTCTTAGAAAAGATGCCCTGAAGGCCACGGCCATCTTGTAATATATCCAGGCCTGGAATCCAGGTCTCCTAGCCCCAAGTTTTTCTCTGTTTTACCCTGAGAGCAACAGCCAGCATTTCTGGTCACCTACTCTGTGACTGCCATTGTCCAACTATAATTCTCTCTCCAACCCTCCCCTTCTCTTCAAGGAAACCAGGATTTGACCGACAAATCCTAGAAGAACTTGAAGTCAAAGAATTCTAGAAGACAACTTCTGCTACATCTGTGTTCTCTTTACTTCTGCCAATTCAAGTCCACTTATTTTTTTATTTCTCTATGTGTATTTAATTTGATTCTTATAATTTTGATCGGCATGGATTGCAATGAATGGGTCTTCAGCAGAGTTACTAATAGAAAAGTGAGCTTTGCCATCACTGACAACATTGACTTTAATTCCAGTACAATTGCCATCAATTTTGTCTCCAGAAATGACATCACAGTATGTGCCAGCAGGAAGACCAGTCTATAAAGTTGTTGACAAAGTCCAGTCGTCATTGTTAAAGACAATGAATCTTCCATTTCCTGTGCCAAAGGCTACTTGGTTGCTGCCATTATCCCACCAGTTTGAGAAAGGCTGACCACTGACGATGTTTCTGAAGGCAACCATGTTCCTTATTTGATGCCATCGATGTTCACAGACCCAGTCATTGCCACAGGTTGTGTCTGGATTGACCATCACCTCTTTGGTTACTCCATTGTTATTAGGTGTTCCAATCCAGTCAGTCACACTCTTAATTTTTAGAAGAATCAGTTGAGTGTTTGGACTTGCTGTTTCTTGCCACTTCAGGAAGTCCAAACTAAACCTCTTATGCTGCTCTATTTTTTTTTTCTGCAGTGTCTATTTTTTTTTTCACTTTTATTTTTATTTATTTGCCTTGGTGTTTTGCCTGAAACGAAACTGCCATATGGGTGCTGGGAATCGAACCTGGGTCCTCTGGAAGAGCAGACCACGCTCTTAACCACTGAGCCATCTCTCCAGCCCCTGCAGTGTCTATTTTTATTCTAAGTTCTAAGGTGTTTTGCAGACCTTCACTGAGTTCTTTACTTTTGTGACAAGTCCACTTATTTTTTAATTGGGTACTGGTACATACAAATGTTATACACAGCTAAGCAACATACTAGCCCAAACTGGTTCACAGGGCAGGGCAGGGCAGAGCCAGATCAGATCAGGCAGCACGGAACAGATCTTGCTTCTCTCAACCCCCCAGACTCATGGTGAGGGGAATTAATACATTAGGACAGCTAACAGATCAACACAAGGGGGCAGTTTACAACAAAAGACACGTTCACCCACAGCTCTGGAGCCAGAAGTCTAAAGGCAAGGTGTTAGCAGACTCCAGGGGAAAAACTCCCTCTAATGATTCCCTCCACAGGCTCTCCAGGACACTTCTTCACCCCTCCAGCCTCTAGCCCCTCTCAGTATTTCTTACTTGGGGCAGTGTAACTTTCATATCTGCCTGTTCACACATGGCCTCCCATACTTCACTTTTAAAAGGATACCCATCCGCCAGATATGGTAGTGCAATTCCAGCATTCAAGAGGCAGAGGCAGAGGCAGGTGGATCATCAGGAATTCCAGCTCAGCCAGGGCTGCTGAGTGAGTTCTGTCTCCCCAAACCAGAAATAATAATAATAATAATAATAATAATAATAATAATAATAAAGCTCCTGTGCTCTGAGGTGCAGCTGAGTCAGTAGCACTTAGCCCTGGGTTCAGTCCAGCAGAGCATAAAACCAGCTTGCTATACTCCTGGTAATCCTATTACTGCTGAGGTAGGGGCAGGAAGGTCAGAAGTTGAAGGTCATCCTTAGCTACCTAGTAAATTTGAAAACAGCCTGGTATACATGTGAGCCCCATGAGCTTGCACAGCAACTGAGGAAATGGGGTTTCAGGTCAAACTTGGGGGAGAAAGGGGAGAGAGGAAGAGAATAATTCCCATTAGAATCTTGTGTTTTATTATCTTTTCCTAATAAGGTCATACAAATAGGTACCAGGAGTTAGGAGATGGACATGTCTTTTGTGGGAGACACTCTCCAACTTACTTCAAGGAAAAGGCTGACTTAAGTCCACAGAGTCACTCTGTCCCGCAGGCCAGCCCTTGGTGGGGCAGGCAATGAGAAAGCAGCTTCCATTCCCTGGGGCCAAGACTGAGAAACAGGGCCAGCATGCTGGCTCTTGGAGCAGCCAGTATGAAAGTCGTGGTTTGTGAGGGTCAGAGACGCTGGAGAGAGAAAGCTCAGGGGAGGCTCAGGGCAGGGCTGCTAAGACAGGGCTCAAGACGCATTCCAGAGCAACTTAGTTATCCTGAGCAGGCGGGAGGGCGGGGACTGCGCTAATGGCCTCTGCAGCAGCCAGGCCACAGGGCCCTCCTGGGGATAACCTCATTTGACTTCTCAACCCAGAGCCAAGCTTCCTCCCAACTCCTTATCAGCTGAAAGGAGGGCTCGGGACCCTGTGGTCACAGCGCCAGCCAGCCAGGGCCAGGGGCTCTGTCTGAATGCCTGGTTACTGAAGTTGACCCGAAGAAGAGATGCCAGGCCACCTGCAACCTGGGGCTGTATTCACACTCAACAAACCAACTATTGTTTCCAACAAGTAGAAAAAGGACATGGGCAGACAATAAAAAACTGTCTCCAAGACCTGCAAATTAAATAGTGCTATAACTTTGGATTAGGAAGGTATTCTCTGTGGACTCCGGGGTGGTAGCTCTTGACCTCAGATCTCAGTTCCTCAGCTTGCTGTGCAATCTTGGTCTAGTAACTCAACCCCCCTTACCTTAATCCTGTGAACTGAGGTGGATAACTGAACCTGCACCATCTGGCTATTGCAGGGATTCCATCAAATCAACCAAAGAGAATGAAATGCAATACCTGGAGTGTGGCAAATACCTATCCACCGCCTGCCTGCTGTGAGCCCTGCACATCGGAGCTAAACCCTGCACAACGGTTTATTTCATGTGTCTGCTAAGGCAAGGCTGCATCCTGCTTAGTTAGTTAGACAGCAGTCTAGAAGCCTCTACAGAAATTTTGTTTTTGTTGTTATTGCTGTTGTTTTAGATGTGATTAACATTTAAATTGGTAGACTTTGAATAAAGTAGGTCATTTTCCATAATGTAGGTGGGAGTCAGTTAAAAGTCTTAAGAGAAAAAGACTGGATCTCTGAGGAAGAAGACATCCTACCTCCAGACTGATGGCTGCAGTACCAACTGTCCATTGAGCTCCAACCCCTATAGTCATGAGAAGCAATTCCCTAAATAAAGTGATATTTGATGATAGATAAGTTGATGATAAAAAAGGTGATGACAGGTAGTAGATTTCTAGATATTGGTTGATAGAAGACAAATGATACAGATAGATAGATGGATGGATGGACAGATAGATGACAAATAGATGAATGTATAATAGTATATATACATAGATACTTAGGTGCATTACATATTTAGATACATGAATAGATATATACATACATGCAAAACATACATAGATACATAGGGAAACATACATACATAAGATAGATAGGTAGATAGATAGATAGATAGGTGATTCATGTCGATGGGTAGGCATAGACTATCTCTGTATATCTACTTACTCTACTAGCTCTGTTTCTCTGAATAACTCTTATACCACAAGATTGGTGGCCAGGAGCCGCAAGGACAAACATCCCAGGCAAGAATGTAGGCTGGGCTGTGGGGGATGAGCGCTAGGGAAGCCACAGTACAGGGCACCAGAGGAAACATCTGGAAATGCCACAGGAAAGGCAGGTTGAGGGAAGGCTCAGAGGTCAAACGGAAACCTTCTGAAGACTGATGGCAGGGCCTTAGTGCTTGGAGAGGCCTTGACAGTATAAGACTCACCAGGTTGTATCTACTTCCAAAATAGAACCAGGATAGCTGGAGGATTGGGCTTAAGACAGAGAAGAAATCTATCTCCTACCCAGAACAAGGGATGTCACTCAGAAATACAGGAGGCAACCTCACCCCTGCCTGACAGTACCTGGTCCAAAGTCACAGGGCAGCTACACCTGAGAGGCTGGGGAAGGCCTGAGGGAGGAGCCAGGGCTGCTGAGGTTCTTCTCTGGAATCTGGGTGCGGCACCCAACAGCAGGGATCTGGAATGTGCTATGCCGCAAAGTGAATTCCTGGTGCATTTCTGAGACTCAGGTAATTTTCTAGGTAAGCTGTCATGGTAGACAGCATCCAGTGGCAGGTTCTGCAAGGTGGGCAGTGGGAGGTG
Source organism: Sigmodon hispidus (assembly GCA_004025045.1). Taxonomy (NCBI): domain Eukaryota; kingdom Metazoa; phylum Chordata; class Mammalia; order Rodentia; family Cricetidae; genus Sigmodon; species Sigmodon hispidus. Next base: position 174,316 of record PVIH01001030.1, read on the forward strand.
GCTTTGTCTGGATACCTCCTCTCTGCCTGGTGCAAAGCAGATGTCACTCCCATAAAAACTCCAAGAGCAGGCCAGGTCAGAAAGCCTGGCTCACATGGTGGGCAACTGAACAGATGCCACTTCCTGTCCCCCTGAGAAAATGGCCACAGCTTCTCTGGTGACAAGATAGAGTTGATCAGTTCTAGGGACTTCTTTCTTACTCTTTATAAATAGTTAGTCTCAAACTTAGAATCCTCTTGCTCCAGCCTTTTACATTTGGAGATTGTAGGTACATACCACCAGCTCCAGCCTCCTGCATGTAGAGATTATAGGTACACACCACCAGCTCCAGCCTCCTGCATGTGGAGATTGTAGGTACACACCACCAGCCCTGGCATTGTGCCTGCCCTTTGTAGCATGTCCTATCTCTGCATCATTTTCCTCTATTATTTAAGCACCCAAATAGGACAAGGACAGACGGCAGCAGCCTAAATGTTTTAGAATGTCATGGCCAATGGTCTGTTTCTAGCCTCATGGAGGCCTCAAGATGCCGAGAACTCACTCTTCCTGTTCAAAATCCCTAAAAAGAAAAACCAGTTACTGTGGTAAGATACATATCATCAAGCGTATGGTTCTGTGGCACTGAATATAGGCACATTGTTACACAACTACTACCATCAAGCATCTCCAAGCCTCTGCATCTCTCAAACACAGACTCTCTCATAAGACACGGATGTTCTTGGGTCCCTGGTAACATCTGCTGTTTTCTCTCTTTTAAAAAAATTATATGTACATATACACATACATATATATAGTTGTAAAGTGTGTGTAAGGCATGTGCATGGGTGTGCAGTGCCTATGGAGGCCAAGTGGTTTGAATTCCAGGAGCTAGACTACAGGTTTACAACCACCTGATGTGGATGCTTGGAACTGAATTTGGTTCCTCTGTAAGAGTACTACCTGCTTTTAACGCTGCGCCATCTCTCCAGCCCCTTTCTAACCCCTGGGTGTGCTGCACATGTGTGTATGTGTTCACGAGTATATGTATGCATGTGGAAGCCTAAGGCTGATGGACAGTGTTTTCCTCCAAGACTCTCCACTTGGCTTGTTGACCAGGGTCTCTCACAGATCTTGACCTGGCAGAGTTTAAATGATCTAACTCTGTCACTAGTCAACTTGCTCAGAGCATCTCTTCCTACCTCTGCCTGCTGAGATGTGGGAGGACAGGAGGACCCCCATCCCCACTTGGATTTTACATGGATTCTTGGGGATCTCAACTCTGATTCTCAATCTTTCAGAGAAGACTCTGTCCTTGGAGCGTCCTCAACCTAGTCTGTTCTTTTTATACATAAATTTGACCATTCTAGAAAACTCATACAAGTGAATAACATGATAGTTTGCATGTGGCTTATCCCACTCAGCATAATAGCTCTGCTATATCTGTGTTGTTGCGTGTTTTTTGTTTCAGTTGGTTTTGATTTGGCCTTGAGACAGGATCTTGTAATTGTTACCCAAGCTAGTCTGAATTCCTAAATGCAAGTGATCTTCCCACCTCAGTACTGAGAAGGAAACAACATTTCATTCCCTTTAAAGGCTAAATTATGTCCAAGTGTGTGTGCCTGTTACATACACTCTGTTTATCTGTCTGTGCCTTCACTGACAAACATTTGGAGTGCCTGCCCCCACTTTTGCATACTGTGAACATGCTACAGCTCCAGTGTGTGGTTTTCCCCTATACGTGCAATGAGAGAGGCTTTGACAAAGCTTTCCATAACCACAATCTCTCCTACAATCTCTGATGCACTGCCCACGTTCATCTGATTGTGGCCATCTTGACTGTTAGTCATCATGGTTGCCCTGTGAACTTCTGCTCTGTTTCTCTACATCGTTTCCCAGCACACCACAGCTAGAACAAAGCCACGAGGGTCGTACGTGCCCTTGCCCGACACTGTCAGCACCAAGAACACATCTGAAATCTGTGATACTAGCTGGAGAAAACCAGAGACACCTGCCTTGGACTGAACTCACCTCTGTCCTGACCACTCAGGAGCGCCCTCCTAACCCAGTCTCAGGGACCCAGAGGTCTTGCCGGCTCTTCCTATGACAAAGCACCTGTGCTCAGGTCCTCATATACGGAGGCAGGCGTGCTCAGAGCAACTCCTCCCTCCCCTTCTTAAACAGTGGATTAATGTCTAATCTTCCTCTTCATAATATACCTTCTCAGGGCTTTACCAACTAGCCGATTCCTTCAAATAACTGACCATATTAGTTAGAACAAGGTTAAAGAAATACACTAAGAAACAGTAGCTTAACAAGGTACATTCTTTTCCTTCCTGATAAAATGTCTAGTAACCTCAGCTCAGAGTCAGTGAGCCGTGGGGTCAGGGAGCCAAGTTCCTTAGGTCTTGTTGCGTTTTCTTTGCCCAGGAAGGAAAAGTCAAGGTCCACAGTCCAAAGTTCAGCCCTCATCTGTAACTGCAGACTCGAGCCAGGGTCCAGGTGGGGAGGGGAAGGAGAGGAGGAGAGGCCTGACACTGTCTTTACATCTCCTGAGAACCATGCATCACCTCTGCCCCAAGCCATTGGTCAGAAAGTACCCATGTTAACTTCCAAGGGAGCTGAGGAGATACAGGACCCTTTCCTTTTCCTAAGGCTGCAGATGCCCTGTTTACACACACACACACACACACACACACACACACACACACACCTGCCGAAACCATACAGTGCTAGAAGCAGTTGTTTTTATTTGTTTTTTTTTTCAAGGAAAAACTATGTAGCCTTGGCTGTCCTTAGAACTCCTTATGTAGACCAGGCTGACCTGAAATTCTAATATTGGCATGCCTCTGCTATCCAAGTGCTGTGATTAAAAACGGGTGTGTGCTACCATGCTCAGCTAGGCAGTTATTTTATATAAAAAAACACACACACACGCCCAGATCCCTTCCTCTATTCCTTCCTGCCACAGCCATGCCATCCAGACTGAGGAAGACTTGGAAACTCAGGGGCCACGTGAGCCATGGCCATATGGGTAAACACCGAAAGCACCCAGGAGGCTGAGGAAATGCTGGAGGCAGGCATCACCACAGGAACAACTTCGACAAATATCATCCAGGTTACTTCGGGAAAGTTGGTATGAGACATTACCATTAAAGAGGAACCAAAGTTTCTGTCCAACTGTCAACTTGGATAAATTGTGGACACTGGTCAGTGAGCAGACACGGGTCAACGCTGCAGAGAACAAAACGGGAGCTGCTCCCATCATGGATGCTGTGCGATCAGGCTATTACAGGGTTCTGGGGAAGGGAAAGCTCCCTAAGCAGCCTGTCATCGTGAAAGCCAAATTTTTCAGCAGAAGAGCTGAACAGAAGATAAAGGGTGTTGGAGGCGCCTGTGTCCTGGTGGCCTGAGGCCCCTCGGGGAAAGCTAATTAAATGCTAACGTTTTCCAAGTGAAAACACACACACACACACACACACACACACACACACACACAATGTAATATATATATATATATATATATATATATATATATATATATATATATATATATATATATAAATAAAGGTAAGCACTCTGCCACAGAGCTACTGCCCAAAGGGCATTTTAAGAAGACTTGTGTGGATAGTCTGCGTGGGGTGGTTTTGGTTTTGGTTTTGAATACAAGGTCTCACTCTATCTCCTAGATTGACCTCCAATTTATAATAATCCTCTGCCTCAGTTTTGCAAGTGCTAGAATTACGAACACTTCAGTAAGGAAGTGTTTCTATCAGTGTATATTAATTATACAAATGGCTCTCAGTGTGACATTTTCACACACAGGATCACTACTCACTCCTGTCCCCTCCCACTCCTCACCTTCCCAGCTGGTCCCTCTTCTATTTTAATCACTTTTTTTAAATACTTATTTTTATTTTTTATATAAGGGTGTCAGATCTGGAGACAGTTGTTAGCTGCCATGTGATTGCTGGGAATTGAACTCAGGTCCTCGGAAAAGCAGTCAGTGCTCTTAACCCATGAGCCATCTCTCCAGCCCTCATCGATTTTTTTTTCCCCCCTCGGAAACCACCTTACAGTTCTCTTCTCAGGTTCTGGGATCTAATTCAAGTTGTTAAGTTTGATGGTAGCACTTCCATCTGGTTGGGTTTTCTTTTTTGCTGCTGTTTTGGGGCCAGGTATCCCGGCTGGCCTGGAATACCCTGTAGAGATCAAGCTGACCTCTTCCTTGCAATGATCTCTTTTCTGAGTGGTGGAATTAAAGGTATGCACCATCACACTTGGCTCAGTTATTTTTTTCTACTTTTTTCCTCAAGTGTGAGTGATTTTTTTTTTTACATCTTGAACACATCCAACCGGTGTTTTAAAGTCCTTATCCTCAGTGACACCACCTCTGTCACCTGAGTGGGCATCCATTGGCTGGTTTTGCTTCTGACTATGGATTGCATTTCACTGCTTGCTTTGCTGACCAAAACATTTTATTACAAAGTCAACTTTGTTGGATGTTAGACTTCATGCTAATTGTAAGTGCATTAGCTTTGTTTGTTAGAAGGCAGGTTATGTGCGGGTAGAGTTGACTCTTTTGAAGTACATTCTTAAGGCCTTCAGTAGACAGACTTTAAAAACATCCTGGCTTCTAGGATTGATCTTTTGAAGTTTCTCCTGGATGCTATGCATGTTCAAAAGGGATTTTCTACTCCAGCTGGGCAAAGTCAAATGTTTCCCAACCCTCTGCAAGTTCCCGAGAACTGGTTCATAGTTCTCCAATTGCTCCTTGACCAGCCCCACAGACCATCCTTCCGTGTCTAAGAGGCTGAGGATTTGTGTTCGATTCCTGTAGTCAGGCGCTCTCCCTCACAATAAGCCTCCTCTCTAAGGCTCTGCACTGCAAATCCTGCCTGTTTGGGCCTCTTTGTGTCCTGCCTGTGTCCCCAAGCTCTGTGAGACTGCTCTGTTTGCTTATATGCCCTCTCATGCTCATTGAGGGATGTGCCAGAAATACAAGGCTGCTATCTATGTGGAACTGGGAACAGAGCAGGACATTAGCATGGTTCAGGCCGCAGCACCTCATGAGTGAGAGGAGATCAGCTGGTGTAGTTAACTGTAGTACCACGCTTGATCTCAGAACCCAGATGCAGAAAATTTCTACAAATTTGACAACTATTGGTAATAATTTCAAATAACTAGAATATGGATTTCTTTGATCTATTTTTAAGTACCTAGCAAGAGGGCAGGTGTGATGACTCAGTCACTAAGAGCACTAGCTACTCTTCCAGAGGACCTGAGTTTGGTTCCTCGAGCACACACATGGCAATCATTCATAACTCCGATTCCAGAAGATCCAAAATACTCAGACCACAGACAGATCTGTAAATATTTTCTAGAGCACTGAGCTAACACACCGGTAAATTAAAACAAAGCAGCCTCTCCAGGGTCAGGAGCAGGACAAGAATGACAGCTAGCTGTGCTTCTCTTTGGCATTACCTGAAGTCTTTTAGTCACTATAATATATCGTAAGAAAATCAAGGGCGGAAAATGAAAAAGGCAGAAAGAGAAGTGTTGGACATTTATCGGCAGATCCACAGGAAACACTTTGTGGGAGGCTCTTCATTTTTTGTTTCTTTGTTTGTTTGTTTGCTTGGAGTTTTTGTTTCGTTTTGTTTGAGATTTTTTTGAGACAGGGTTTCCCTGTGCAGCCCTGGCTGTCCTGAAACTCATTCTGTAGACCAGGCTGGCCTCAAACTCAGAGATCCTCCTGCCCCTGACTCCCAAGTACAGGGACCAAACATTTGTAAAATTGCCTCCCCATATGGGACTCTCCTTTTCTTAGTCAGTGTATGTGCATGTGCACGCTCGGGTGCCGTGAGGAGGTCAGAGGATAATTTGCACACCCTGGGGGTTGCAGGGAAGTGAGCAAGTGAGCGAGCGAGCGGGATACTTGCAGAGTTATCTCACTGACCTGAGGCTCTTTAGCCAAAGTAAAAGTGCTCTCTACACAAGCCCGACAGCCTGGAGCTCCAGCCTGAGAACCAACTCCACAAAGTTGCCCTTGACTGTCCCCACCCCAGCTATGTGTATGCAAATATTTACAATAATAACTTTTTAAAAAGTAGACCGGTAGTTGGGTGGTGGTATCACACACCTTTAATCTCAGTGCTCAGGGGGCAGAGGCAGGTGGATCTCTGTGAGTTTGAGGCCTGCCTGGTCTACAAGAGCAAGTTCCAGGACAGTCAGGGTAAAACAGTGAGACCCTGCCTTAGAAAAACAGTAACAGCAACAACAAAAAAAGTAGATTAATGAAGTCCAGTGCCAGGGGATGGAGAGATTATGCTAAGAAGTCTGTTTTGAAGCTATAAAATGTTCTAGAATCAGGTCATGTACACCTTTGTGAATGTACTAAAAATGTTCACTGAGGCCAGAACTGATGATACATGCCTATAATCCTAGCTCTTATAACGTGAAGGCAAGATGGTCAGGAATTTCAGACTCAAGGTGAGTTTAAGGCTAGCCTGGACCACCTTGCCTTAACAAACTCAATAATTGGTGATGATAAATGATAAAAACTAAAGTCATTGAATTATGCACTTTAAAGTGATACTTTTGGGGCTGGAATGTAAAGCCTCTAGCATGTGAAAGGGCCCTGGGTTCCAGACCAACATCACAAAAGAAAAGGAAATGACAAATTAATCAGAACCTTTTCCAGACTGCCACATGAATCCAAAAAATTGACCTCCTCCCCTGAAGACTCATCTGTGGAAATTTCCACCAGCAAAATCCTGGAAGTGTTACTCACACTGCCTCTGGGCCATGGGCCGGATGTCTTCCTCCAGGGATTATGCCAACAAGGTTTATAGAGCAAAGACAACAAAAGCCTTTCTGCATCCATCTCGCAATGGCCAAAGTAAAGAAAACAGATCCTTTCGGGATGTTCTCAGCATTCTCTTCAGTTCCGTATTTGGGATATCCAGGGCCACAAAGTCACATCTTTGTAAATAAATATTGTAGCTTGTTGCTATACTCATAGTTAAAGGACATGCTAAATATAATCTAAATGTTAATAGAAGATATAATGTTTTATCCCAGAAAGCACAGAAGTGGATGGATCTGGAATGCTTTGCTTGGCTCTTGGCATGCAGTAATACCCAGTAAGTGTTAGCTGTTGTACTGGCTGAATCCAAAGGCACTGCATGACTTCCTGAGATGACCTCTTGGTCTTACTAAATCTCTGTTGCTTTGTGTCATGCCCTTCAATGTCCCCACAGAGTTGTCGGTAGCCATGAAATCTGACAAATGAACTCAAGCTGAGGCACAGATGGTGATGAGGCCTGCTCCAGGGCCACCCCCCTTTTCTAACTGTGTGTGTTTTAGAAAATCATTCTTGGACTCTATTACATATAAGCTACTAGTACTTGATGCCCTGTAGGTATAAGAATACACCATCTTCTGTTGCCCAAAATGGTCCTATTGCTTCCCAACTGGATGAGGAGAATTTGCCTGCAGTGAAGCAATATTGTCTCCTCAGCAACAGAGCAAATACAACCACCCAGAGAACTATACTTTTGATTGGACCTCTGACATAGGAACCAATGAAAAAAGAGGCCTTATGCTTCAACAGCCCAAATACTCACCCTCACTGTCATCCCTATACCCCATCCAGATTCTCCTCTCTGGACCCACACTCCCAGCAACACTCTGACAGAGAGACCAGGATGGGAAAATCTAGGGTACCAGACACACCAGGATGTTGTCACCACTTCCCAGAGTGGGGAAAAAAGTTAGTCATGTGAAGAAGCATCGAGAACCACCCACCCAGACAGACAGACAGACAGACACATCATCATATAAAACCTGCACACCACTGCATCCTGGCACTGAGCTAGAGAGGATGCTAAAGGCCATAAAGCCACAGTGAATGAAGAGCTGCAGAGATTTGCAGGGTTGTCAGTTAAATCTGCTCCTCCATAGCCAGAGCCCAAGCCTTAAAAGGCTCCTGCAAAGAAAGGAGAGGAAGGCAAATAAATAAATAAATAAATAAATAAATAAATAAATAAAGTTAAAAAAAGGGGGGGGGGGCTGGAGAGATGGCTCAGCGGTTAAGAGCACTGTCTGCTCTTCCAGAGGACCTGGGTTCGATTCCCAGCACCCACATGGCAGCTCACAACTGTCTGTAGTTCCAGTTCCAGGCAAACACCAAGGCAAATAAAGAAAGAAAGAAAGGCCAGGAAAGCCAGTGCAGGTAAGGAGGGCAATCCTGCAGACAGCAGAGTCGCCAACACAGACCAGACAGGGAAAGCTAACAGTGCTGGGATGTGAAATGCGTGCATTTTTAATAACCATGTATTTCCAGTGATTATGCAGTTTGATATATTATTTTTTATCAAGTTTTATAAAAATGCAGAATTTTGTTTTACTTTTTTGAAAGCTATGTTATTAGCACATAGAATACATCATTGTTTTAAGGGAATGAATGAACATGTGTCACTAAAAAGAAGTCTCCTGGGCTGGAGAGATGGCTCAGCGGTTAAGAGCACTGACTGTTCTTCCAGTGGACTGGGGTTCAATTCCCAGTACCCACATGGCAGCTCACAACTGTCTGTAGTTACAGGCAAACACCAAGGCAAATAAGTAAATAAAAAAGTTTTTTAAAAAAAGTCTCCCAACCTGGATTGATGACAGAGAATATCTTTCCCTGATAACTATGAAAGATCCCTGTTGGCTCTTAGGAGAGTCATCCTGGTCATGTTGACATGCATGGCCACCATGGCACAAAAGCCTTGTGGTGTGGAAGAATTCTAAATTGGTTTTTATATCCTGCCCCCCTTGTACCATCAACATAGACTTATCTCCCTTAAAACTAAAGACTTGTTGGAACCTGACTTCCCAAAATGGTTTTTCTACTCTATTGGGCAATCTGAACTTTGCAGTGATATCTTTGAGTATTCTCAAAAGAGCAGTAGTTCCTTTTAAAAAAGATCTTCACTTTGATAATTCACTCTAAGCTCCTCCCCTGTCCAAGGTATTGAATGAAGAGTCTTTGGGTTTTATAAAGACTTTCTGATTTGGGTGATCTACACAAGAAGGGAAGTTGGAAATTCTTGCATACCACTAATGATTATCTGCCTATGTCCTGCCTGAAATAGCATGATTGTTTATGGACAGTATTTTTAATAAAGCTGAATACAGTTTTGCTCTAGAAAAAAAAACAGAGAAGTAAAATCTATAAATAATCAAGGCTGGGTTGGCAAATTGTTGAGTGGGTAAAGAGACTTGCTACCAGGCCTGACTTAACTTCAATCCTTGGACCCACACAGCAGAAGGAAAGGAGTTGACTCCCCCAGGTATTTTCTGACCTCTAGATGTGCATACACACACACACACACAAATTTTTTAATGTAATTTTAAGTTGTGAAAACTAGTATTCAAGGCTTATTCCCAGACCCTTGGAATTTTCCTGCTCTTAACTCTGTATGTGTGGAGAGCAGACTCAGGCATGGACCACCACTGTTCCACCTTCACGACTAAGAAATGTGGATACAGGTCTATCTCAGCCAAACACTTGGGAGGAGGATCTAGCTTAATTCCACAATCCTGGAGTTGTGTGAATTATCTCCATTTTACTAATAAGAAAGCTGAGCTCCACCATAGCCAAGGTCACTAGCTGTCCAGAGATTTGGCTGAAGCTGGATCTGGAAGATACTAAGGTCATCCTGATACTCTTCTCCGAACATACAACATCCCCCTTGAGCTGTACCAAGTATCCTTCCATGGCTCAGATGGGCCAGACTTCACAAGGGATGGCCCCATTTTCCTTGCACAGTGTCCACACCTCCCTCTTTAGAGATCCTCCTGGTACAACAGGTCCCAGCTGAACACAGCCTCACTCTGTGTCCCAGATGAATGTGGCTCCGGTACCAGCTTCCCCCTCTCTTCTGCCAGAGGACAGGCCTGCAGTCACCAGATGAGGGTTCATGGGTCAGAGCCTAGACCCAGGAGCAAGCACGTGACTGCTTCTTTGTCACCACGCTTAATTCTGATGAAGCCTGCTGCCAAGAAAAGCTGGCTGGATAAATGAATAAGCCCATAAATATCTTTATATCTCACACATGTTGGTTCACACTATTAATTTTCAGAAATAATAGTCTCATAGTTTAAAAAAATTCAGAGCACTCAATGATTGCATAGACATAACATTTTTACTGTAACAAAATATGTATATCATAAAATTTCCTGTTTAAGTGTGTAATTCATAAAACTTGATGACATTAAGTACATTTGCACCGTTGAACAGTGACCAGTACCACCCAGCTCCACATCATTTTTACTTCTTCATATTAAAACTGTTCCTACTAAACGGTAATTACCACCCTCCCCTGCTCAGCTCCTGCTCCTCTTTGCGATTCTGAGAGCTTCATCTGAGCAGAATCATGCCACACTTCCTTTTGCATCTGGCTTATTTCACACAGCATATGTCCTGGAGAGCCAACACTGTTGGAGTCACATCATTCTCTAAGGACATTCGCTGAGGGGACTCAGGAAATGACTCACAGACACCCTGAGTTCAATCCCCAGCATCTATGTGAAGAGCCAGAAATGGAGGCACATGACTCCAATACAAGGGAGACAGAAAGGGGGGTCTGTGGGGCTCCCAGGATGGTGTCTAGTCAGTCAGTGAACTCCAGCTTCACTGAGAAACCTTGTCTCGTGAAATAAGGTGGAGAACAACTGAGGAAATACCTGACATTGACCTCTGGCCACACCACATATATACACAATACACACATACCACACATACACACCATATACACACAAAAATGAGTATATACACCACATACATACAGTTATATATACCATATATATATACCACATACATACAAACATACCACATATATACATACACACCACATATATACATACACCACATACATATAAAATAAATACAATGTAATAAAAATTAGAAATAAAGTATCAATGAACCCATGCTACAGGAAAGGCTTTCTACCACTGATCCCATGGGGAAAAAGGCAAATGATAGTCTCAGATCTAAGTGTCACACAGCTCATTTCCTTCTCAAAGGGTCTCATAAACTACTAGAGGAGACACACTCAATGTACCACCCACCTGGGCCTGGTCTCCACCCTTGAAAGGGGTTTTCTACAGTCTACAGACCATTTAGACCCTTTCTCCAAGTGCACCTAATGGGTCTAGAAGACAATAAATAAAATGGCAGTGATTAATGGGAGGCACTGCAAACACATCGAGGCACTGGGTAAACAGGTGACAGATAGAGTGTGTCGCCTCTCCTAGGGCCATGTGTCCACATGCTGGGGCTCGGGACCCTTGGGATCTAAAAGAAACCAAAACTTTCCATCACACAGAGCTGCCCCTTCCACATCTATCATTGCCTGCTAGGTGGACACGAGAGATACTTGGGGAAGAATGAAAATCAGAATTTCAGGTAAGAGGGCTGAGATAGAGAACAGGAAGGCAGCATTCACTGAACTCCCACAGGAAGTCAGTCCTACGACCATTTGCCTCCAAATGTTACTGGTATCCCACCCAACAATCTCAAGGATCAAGCACAAGGGACATCACAGCCTCCTGGTTTTAGTAAAGAAACTGAGGCTCAGGTGAGTTAACCAGCTCCCCAGGGTCATACTGCTAATTCATGTTAGGACTGGCAAGCAAATTCAGGCTCAACAACCTCAAGGCTCTTTTCTTTACCCGTCATGCCTCATATCCCATGATGGGGGTGACTCACCCTCAGCCTTACTTTCCTGCATTGGCTAGACCCCAGGCATGTATCTTAAAGAGGTGCATCACAGAAGGCCTGGTGGACCACATAAGGAAAGCACTCTGCCCTCTATCTACAAAACTGTGGAGAAGGCCCCTGAAAAGTCCTGAGACCGGAAGTGCAGAAGGCGCAAACGCCTGCAACCTTGACAGCTTGGGCATGGGCAGAGCTTTGGATTGAATTGAAGAATGCTCAGGCAGTTTTGCTAATTAATGATGGCTGAGTCATAAGAAAAAAGAAAAGTTGGCTCCAAGCTTATGTTGGGAGAAGGGTGCCTCCTTGGAGTGCCTGAGTGGGCGGCCTGCAGCCTCCACTCTCCAGCCCGGATGCCACCCCTCCTGGTCCTTTCTCAGAGATAGAGCTGTGCAGAGGCAGGGGCCTAGCTCAACTGGGTTAGGTTAGCCCAGTTTAGCCAAATGATCAGTGTGGATGAGATGGGGTATAGTAGATACTTTAAACCAGCTCCAGCTTAGTTTGAGGGTGACAGCCCTTGGCCCATGGCCAGGAAAAGCTCTCTACATCAATATCAATGCTCTTGAAATTTCACTTCCAAAAATGTCTCTCTTTGGAGTTCTTTCCTCTTGGTAAGGGGACACAGAATCAACTGGCCTTGGTGAAGTGTCAGGAGCAGAATCAAATGGCCCTTGAGCTTCTTGTTAATGTACTCAGCAAAGGGACTTCTACAGGCATGTAGTAGTCCACTCCATGACGGCACAGTGCTCAAGCAGGCAGGGAGGCCTGTCCGAGGTTGTACAGCTCCTGGAAACCTTTGTACACTGAGCCAAATCTTTTTCCTGTGGCTCCATTCTGTTCCCATGTGTCACTGGAACAATTGTGCTCTTGCTGGCGTCGGTCTTGCAGGTTTATCACCAGCTCTCCGTAGAATCCCAGTTTTCTCAGTTGTTCTTGGGGACATCCCTGACAGCCCCTCTTTGGTTGAGGATGCCTCCAACAGGCCCAGTCTGAATTCTTTAGAACACCTCTGCCTATGTGTCACAAAAATGATAAAAGCAGAAAAAGTAGAACCCTGGTTATTTGCTTATACTCACAGACCCTACTAACCTACAGAAAAACAAAAGACTCTAAATTAAAGGCACAAAAGACCTCAGGGGGAGCTGCAAACACATTCACTCTGCACTTCCAGAATCAAGAAGCAGCCATTCCCTCAAATTTGTTCATGCAAAGGGGTGGGCAGGCGCTTTGTGGAAATAAGGAACAGATGAGTCTAATCTGCAGGACCAGCTCTCACAGAAGTCTTGAAAATGTCAGGGAGACCCTGAAACATTCAGAGCCACACTCCAGCGCTCTGCCATTGAAGTCTCCCAGCTCCCCTCTCTGCTTCTCTCCGGTCAAGCCCGGTGGTTGATTCGGCTACATTTTCCAGTCTGCACGAGCAGGGTAAGAGAGCCAAGCCTCACAGAGACCATTTAGTTACTGCTGGCAAGAAGTCAAAAAGGCTAGAAACATAGGAGTTGACCTGGGAAAGCACACAAGCTCCTTCAGCCTGTGATCTGCCCATGAAGAACACCCAAGATCCAGAAAGGAGCACTAAGAAAGTGTCCATTTCAGTGGACAGAGAGAATGCGAGAACCCAGACTTCTTGGTTGTCAAATTCTCACACGGTTTGACTCTGATATCCAAATGAAGAAAGCCATCACAGTGCCTAACAAGCCCCAACCCCAACCATCACCTCACTGCCTGGCAATCTACAGGCCCCAATCCCCACCATCACCTCACTGCCTGGCAATCTACAGGCCCCAACCCCAAGTCACCTCACTGCCTGTCAATCTACAGCTTTATTTTCACCCCTCTGGTAATTGTAATCTCTTCTAAGAGAAGTAAAATGTTACTTTGAGAACAAATTTGGTAAAAGGTGTATTGCAGTCTTCTGTGTGAAGACCACAAAGCATTATTGAGAGAAATAAGAGCTAAATACACACTCGTGGGTTGAAAAACTCAATATTATTAGGATGTTAGTCCTCTGAAATTTATCTGCAGGCTCAGCATAATCCTAATCAAAATTGCAGTGGCTATTTTGTTTGGAAATTGGCAAGTCAACTAAAATGCCAGTGAAATTGTAAAAAGAGACGTAGAATATCCAAAATGTTGCTAATAAAGAACAAAGATAGAGCAATTACACTAGATACTTTTTTCTTTTTTATTTAACTTTTTTATTTTCTTTTTTATTCACTTTAGATACCAACCATACACCTAATAAGAATATAAATATAATAAAAATAAGTCATAAACTTAGAAGGGAGAGATGCACAAACTGCTGTCACAATAACATTGACAAGGGAGTAGATAATTCCTAATGTGATTATAGTCAAATCAAATAATGGACTTTAGTCACCCATGGACCATAATACTGTCCTGTGTGCATGTGCCCTGTGAGGCTCAACAACAATGTGCTGTTTCTTAGAACATTCACATTGTTGTCACATGGGACCGTACCTGATCCTTAAGAACAGATACAACAATCAATATGGGGGTCAGGAGGGGTGTCCGGGATGTAGGAATTGAAGGCACTTTCTGTGGTGATGACAATGGTCTCTATTAGTTAAAATCTCAGTCTTACTGATATATATTTTAAAGGCATGAAGTTCACCCTTTTAAAGTTCACAATGAGGCCTGTTGGTGGTGGCTCACATCTTTAAACCCAGGGTTAGGAAGCAGAAGCAGATGAATCCCTGTGAGTTTGAGGCCAGCCAGAGCTATATAAAGAAGCCCTGTCTCAAAAAAAAGCAATAGTAATAATAATTAATTAATTAACTAATTAATTACGTGCATGTGGTGGTTTGAAAGAAATGGCTCCCACGGATTCATGTGCTGTATTTGAATGCTTGGCCCAGAAGGAGGGACACTATTAGGCGGTATGGCCCTGCTGGAGGAAGTATATCACTGTGGAGACAGGCTTTGAGATCTCACATAGGCTCAAGCCACACCTAATGTAGCAGCATCCTTCTGCTGCCTGCAGATCCAGATGTAGAACTCTCAGCTTCTTCTCCAGCACCGTGTCTGCCTGCATGCTGCCATGCTTCTCACCTTGATGATAATGGACTAAACCTCTGAAACTGTAAACCAGTACTAATTAAATGTTTTCCTTTATAAGAGTTGTGGTCTCCAAGCACCAGGCCAAGCTCTGGAAGTCCAGTTGCAGAGGGAAGAGCATGGGGGTAGGAAATGTCAAGGTCATGATAGGGAAATCTATAGAGACAGTTAAACCAAGCTCATGGGAACTCGAGAACTTTAGACCGGCAGCTGTGGAGCCTACATGAGACTGGACTAGGCCCTCTGCATACGGGAAATAGCTATGTAGCTTGGTCTGTTTAAGTGGGATCAGGATCTAAACCTGGTGCCTGAGCTGGCTTTTGGGAACCCATTTCCTATGGTGGGACACAGTGCACAGCATTGATGCAGCAGGGAGGGGCTTGGGCCTGCCTCAGTTGAATGGACCAGGTTTTGCTGATTCCCCATGGGAGGCCTTATCCTTTCTGAGGAGGCAATGGAAGGGTGGGAGGGGGGAGTTGGGAGGGGCTAGGAGAAAGGATGAGAGGGAGATCTGTGGTTGGTATGTAAAATGAATTTAAAAATTGCTTAACTAAAAAAAAAAAAAAAGAGTTGCTGTGGCCATGGTGTCTCTTCACAACAACAGAAACCCTAACTAAGACAGTGCACAACACAGCACATTTTTAAACTGTATTTGTTTATTCTATGTGCATGAGTGTTTTGCATATATGTTTGTGTGTACTATGTACATATATGTATACATCCTGGTACTCACAGTCAGAAGAGGTGTCATATCCCTTGGAACTAGATTGACAGATGGCTATGAACTTCCATGTAGGTGCTGATAACTGAACCTGGGTCCTTTGCAAAAGCAGCCATGTACTCTTAAACACTGAGCCATCTCTTCAGCAGTTTTTAGAATACTAAGTTATGCAACTATCACCAGTATTTAATTCCAGAAAAATTAGCGCCCTTAACACTCACTTTGTGTTGAAAAATGCTCAAACAGTTTTTCTAATTAGAGAAAAGCCACTAATCTACTCTCTGTCTCTGCTTGACTAGTCTAGACTTCCATATAAATGAAATCATACTATATACTACATTTTGTGACTGATTTTTCCACCTAGGATGTTCTCTAGGTTCATCTGTGTGCCAGTAAAACCCTTTTCATAGTTGAGTAATATTCTACTTTATTGTTGAACCATGGAGTTTTTTAATTTATTTATCTATTTGTTTGCCTTGGCATTTGCCTGGAACTGGGAACTGGAACTACAGACAGTTGTGAGCTGCCATGTGGGTGCTGGGAATTGAACTCAGGTCCTCTGGAAGAACAGTCAGCGCTCCTAACTGCTGAGCCATCTCTCCAGCCCCTGGAACCACATTTTGTTCATTCATTTATCATTTCAGTTGCTCTACATGTGAGGAGGGAGGGGTTTGACAGGGAAAGACACAAGAAAACTTTCTGAGGTAATGCAAATGCTCTTGGCCGGCAGGGGTGTATCTATCCATCAAAACTAAACCAGCCATATAAAAGAACCTCCAGAAGAAAGGAAGAGAGAGAAGACAGACAGAAGGAAGGAAGGAAGGGAAGAAGACATTGCAGGAACAGAATCGTCCCTCTCCTTCCTGTGGTATACACTTCTGGTGTTCTGGTGAGACTGAGCCAGGTGAAGGATCAGTCCATGATGCCCTGGTCATGTGGGTATGCTTCCTGATCAAGTCCGCTCACCTCTATCAGGGCACACATTACAGAGCCAACCAAGCCACCTGGTACAAAGCAGAAAAAGTCTTAAGCAAATGTGTAAGGATGGGATGGTGTCTTGAGTGAATGTATGTTATGGACATGACCATGGCTGTGTACATTGCCTCAAGGACCCCAATAACTCACATCCATGGAAAGGGCAATGCCTTACCCAGGTCAGGCTAATGTACATGATGACGCCTTCTGTGGCCCGTGTGGATGTTAACAATATGTGCAGAAACTACCAGCTGCAGCTTCCTCCTCCAGGATAACAGCAACCTGAGACTGCTTCCTTCAGGGACCTCCCACCCAGACAGTTAACTCCACCTTGTGCTGTGCATAAAGAAAGTGCTGATTTCCAGGTATAGTAGGGGCCTCCCTCAGAGCTAGCACAACCTACACGACCCCAGCTTTTCTGTGTGTGCACCTCTTGGCTCTTCATTTACACAGTCAGTTTTCCAGGACCAAGCTGAGCAGGATACAGCACTACCTAAGGCCCTACTTACAGATGGACTGCAGGGCTGTTGCCTGTCTGCTTTGGTCTGGGCCGTCCCTGCATGGGCCCGAACTGAGTGAGCATCCTCCTTTGGAAATCATCTGAGCCCTTTGCTTTCCCAGGCAACTCTGTCGGGCCGAGTTATCCTTCCGGGTAGATTTTCCTGCCATAAGACATATACAATCTAGTTAGCTTGGCAGTTTTCTTCTTTGATATAAATCAATAAATTGACATCTGACTTCACATTTAAAAAGCAAATTGCCAGAGGGAAGGCATATTGGTAGGTGGTGAAAAATATAAACAGCAAGATCCTCCAAACCTGGGAGGGAAGACAGACGTAGTGAGCAGTGGGTCAGAAAAGGACGAGCAATGAATAGTCTTTGACAAAGACATTATTAATGTTCAGGCTGGAAATGTCTACATCATTAAGTTAAATGGCACATTCACTTCATTTGACTAGTAGAACAGGGTGTTGCACTGGAGACCTTGGTCCTGACAGGTTTAGGGCTAGGATCTGACAGCAGAACATAAACAGAACGTAAGCACTGCCTGCTGTACCAATGAGAGTTATAGACCCTACGTGCCATAGAAGCTGGAACAGCAGACCGACCTTCACACTGCCCTGGATAAGATGGCCAAGGCAGCTGGTGTTGAGCGGCTCACTCACAGTCCAGCCCTGTAGACATGGCTGCAAAAACTGCAATGTGTAGTCGTTATCATTAGATGTAGAAAAGTCCTAGCCACACCAGTCTAGAACCTCTGCCTGAGAGTAAGGACGTGGAGAAGGGTGCTTATGGAAGAGGGAAGACAAGCTGGGTTCAGGCTTTCCTGAGAGATGACAGCTCTCAGAGTAAAGATACAGAGGTAGAAACATGCATCCCTGGAGGGAAGCTTGGTGAACTGGAGACTTGCTGTGGTCAGGAAGGACAGTAAGAACTAAGTTCAGGAAGTCACCAGCTGGGGGTGGGGCACAGTCTTTAACAGCAGGAAGAACTACACAAACAGATGAGAAGACACAGAGAACCATTGTGCATAGACAGACTGGACGACAGCCTTCTCTAAGTTGCTCAGACCTGTGAACATGCCATATTATATGACAAAAGGGATTTTGGAGGTATAATAATGAAATGATTATCCTTACTCTTCGAGTGGGCCCTGGGAAGTCATAAGACTCTTAAGGAGGGATGCAGGAAGTCATGGTACTTGATGTGAAGCTGGAAGCAAGAGGAGCAAGGTGAGGGAGTGATCGCAAGCCAAGGGATGCAGGCGGCATCCATGATTAAATGGCAAGGAGTTCTCTCCTGGGGCCGCCAGAGAGAATATAAACACCAGGATTTCAGCTCCATGATACTGACTACAAACATCTGACCTTCAGAACTTCAAGCTACTAAATGTGTGCCTTGAACCACTAAATCTGTGGTTGTTCATTAAAGCAACAACCCAGAACCTAGCGCAGCAGTAATACACAGCTTGCTCAGTTCAATCCCTTATGTAAATCAGGAGAATACACAACTTGCACACCATGGTCCCTTGCGTAAATCAGCAGTATACACAGCTTGCATGATCACCTATGTAAACTCCTTCTTCATGCTCTGGATGGAGATATTTCCCTCTGGAATCCACACACTCCCAGCAAACATAGACACATATCAGCTGCTGCTTCATTCCTTCACCCAGAAGGCAGCCAAAGTGGAACTGAATGAGCCCTTATAGCATTTCTTTCTTCTGTAAGTTGAGAATCTGGCATGAGAAACAGATGCGCAACATGCAGTTGAAGCAGGATGCATAAGGGCTTGGATGAGGTGAGCAGAGGAGAATACAGGAGCAGAGAGGAAAGCCTGTGCTACAGCTTCTCATGGACAGAAGTCCCAGCACAGGAGACCCTAACTTAACAAAGCAGTCGGAAGAAGGGCAACCAAGCAGATGAAACCACATTTACCGAGCGGGGGCAGGAGAACATATGGAAAACCACAGATTAGCTGAGTATGGACAGACCAGAGACCACGCTGAGATAGATAATGGCCCCTGACAACATACAGACAACTGTTTCGTGGCTTCTGTCCAGGCTCAACCTTGGTTCCTTTTCTAGCTGCTGCAGAAAGGCTCAGCACAGTTGGGCAGAGGCCTAAGGGAAACCTTCCTTGGTGGAGACAATAAAAATCTGTGCGCGCGTGCACATGCACACACACACACACACACACACACACAAAGCCTAGGCAAGTACCCTGGGTTGAAGAACTCTGACCGCATTTCCTCTTACTTCCCTGGGTATGTCCTGATTTCTCTGTTATAGCTGCATGGTGAAGCAACACATTTACCTCTAGAGACAGTCCCATGCTGGAACAGCCAACTTCTCTAGCTGGTTTCTGGTTTTAGACATTCCTGGGTAGTTGATATTCCAAATGACAGTGATGAGCCACAGTGTTATATCATATCTGCATGCAGAAAATAGTTGTATCTTTGATAAAGCATTACACCTGGGTAGTAACTGGATGATATCAGTTTTACTACAAGGATGAGTAAATCTGTTCTATAAAAAGAGGAAGATGGAGAGAGAAAGAAACAAGATGAAGGGGAATCCTGGAAAGACAGACGCAGTTAGAGAGGATGGATATGGCAGCTCCCTATGCCAAAGGATCTGCCTCGGCCAGTCTCACCCACACTGGTAGGCTTTCTGGGATGCCTGATCTTGAAGAACAAGATTAGGAAATGGGTGGAAGTGAGCAGGAGGACAGACTTGTTCCCACCACTGATGGTCCTAAGCCAGACTCCGTGACTCAAACCTGTAATCCTAACACTTAGGCTGAGCCAGGAGGATTGCCATGAGTCTGAGGATAGCCTGAACGATAGGTTTGTCTCAAAACAAGTCAACAAACACAGTAACAAGCATAATAAACCACTGATCTTGTCTGCAGTGCAAATCCAGGCCAGGGACCGAGGATCAGCCGAGGAAGGACTTGAGGAGCTAGAAAACACCAAGGGGGAAGAGAAGATTTTGGAAATAATTTTTAAATTGCCACTGCTCTAGTGCTAGGACTCTGAAGTCTTAGAAGCAACTTCTTTTTCCTTCCTAAGCAATCAGAGATAAATAAAAGAACTCTCTGTGCTTAGTAAGTGCGTTGGTGTGGGCCCACACTCAGCAGAAGATGGTGGAGGGGTGGAGGGGTGGGCGGAGTGATCAAAACTGAGTCCCAGATGGTGCAGGCACAGAGATGGGGGCTGCTGCGGAGGGGCAGTATGCCAACCAGGAGAAAAGACTGATCTGAAGAAAGCCACAGGAGCAACATGTGGGGGACACTGAGCATGGGAGAGGCGTGGGCTTTCCGGAGAGTCACAGCAGAATCCAAGATCCTGCTGCTCTTCAGCCAGGACACTACAGAGCAGCTGCAGGCCTCACACCACCAGGTATGCGAACCTGAAGGAAGCATGCAAGAGTTCAGGAGTTCTGGCTCAGCTACTCCTTGTCTATACAGTCTTGGGCCAGTCATGTTTCCTCCAGGACCATGTCATCTGGAAGGGGTGGGAGGGCTGTACTGTCTTTGGTAAAGATCTAACACCTACAGAGATGGGTAGGGTGGACCATAAGAATTTGACAACTCTCTGGGCTGGAGAAATGGCTCAGAGGTTAAGAGCACTGGCTGCTCTTCCAAAGGTCCTGAGTTTAATTCCCAGCAACCACATGGTGGCTCACCATCTATAATAATATTTGGTGTCCTCTTCTGGCCTGCAGGCAAGCAGAATGCTGTAAACATAATAAATAAATAAATAAATCTCTTTAAAAAAAAAGAATTTGACAACTCTCTACTAAAAATATGTTCCTAATACCTCTCACCTGAAACTATCTATCCATCCAGTTTTCTTACTGTGCCACAAAGGAAGCGCCTTTCCAGGCTTTCCAATGGACCCACTAAGTAGGATACATGTAGAATAGCACTAGCACTGTCTGAGTCCGTGAAAGCCCAGAGGCTTGGTGGCTATTCCTGGCCAGTAAAGATTCACTCCGAATCCATCTTCCCCCATGGTGTCCTGTCAAGAGCTGTCCCACCATATGAGGATCTCATATGACAACTGGGGCAGAGCAGTTGGCAGCAGTGCATCCCTGTCCCACAGGTGGTACCTCTGAGGACGGATGAGAAACAACTTGTGCTGGGCAATGCAAAGGCCCTGTAAGGGCCTGTATAACACCGTGGTGGCTTACTCTGTCCCTGGTTACACCACAGTCTAGGATGTGCCCCCTCTGTGAGGCTCAGACTCCACAAGCTACCTTACTCTTTCATATGTAAGGACACAAGGAGGCTTGTTTGTCCCTTAGAAGTAAAGCTGTTTCCCAGGTTAGAGGAAACGAAGCCAGTTACCTCCAATAGAACCAGATGAAAAGAATCAGGATTGATATGGGAAATGGGGGAGGGGACTGAAATTCTGGGACTAGGGTAAATTCATCCAGTGTGGCCTCAGCAACATTTTCTGTCACGCCCAGCTCTGGGTTGGCCCGCCTGGCAAAGACAGCATCTGAGAGATCCATGGCTAAACACCAGGCTGAGCTACTGGTCCAGCTGAAGAGAGGGAGATTACATGAACAGAGGGATAGATAGGGATCATGATGGGGAGACCCATGGAGTAGGCTGTCTCGTGCTGTTGGGAGCTTGCAAACTCTGAAATGACAGCTGCTGAACCTGCATGAAAAGGATCTGGACCCTCTGAATGTAGGTGACAGTTGAAAAGCGTGGGCAGTTTGTGGAGCCGCTTGCAGTGGGACCAGAGTCTATCCAGAGTGCATGAACCGGCTCCTCGGAGCCCATGCCTTGCGGGGGAACACCTTTCTCAGCCTTGATACTTGGGGTTAGGACTTGGTCCTACCTCAGCTGGGCATGCCATACTGAATTGAATTGACTCACCTTGGGATTCCTTACCCTCTTGGGGAAGAGAGGGGCTGGGTGAGGGATGGGAAGGGAGCAGTAATGGGTATGGGAGGGGGAATTCTTTAAATAAAAAGAAAAAAAGACACAGCATCTGTAAAAGTTCTGTAGAAATACAGCAAGTACTTTTATTTATTTCCTTATTTAAGACAGGGTGTCTGTCTTGGAACTCACTATGTAGACCAGACTGGGCTGGAACTCCCTCCTGAGTGCTGGGGTTGAAGGCATGCACACTATGTCTGCCTAGCAAGTAATTTTAAAATCACTCATTCAAAGGCTGCCATTATGTTCACAGTTGAGTAACCAGCATCCTATGACAATTTAGTTATTCCCTAAGGAAATCTCTCCCCAAGAACAGTCGCTTCCTAATCTACCCTTACCCTTTACTCTGGGTAACCTCTAACCTACTTTCTATCTCTATGGATGTTAAAAAAATAACATTTCCCCTTTTAAGTAGTTTTCCTACTATTGGAACATTACCATGTGGCCTTGGGGTTTTAATCTAGATCTCATAGCCCAGGCATGGTTCAGCAAACACTTGAAGATGCATACCAACCCTAACTAATAGGGAAAAGCAACCAAAACCACAATGAAATACCACCTAACACCCTGGAAAATGGCTGCTTTTAATATAACCACAAAACAAGTGTGGGCTAGGATGTGGAAAGATAAGAATCTTTGTCCACTGTTGTTGAGTATAAAATGGTGAGACTGTCATGAAAAAGCAGTATGGTGGTTCCTTAAAAAACTTAAAATAAAACTGTTATATGATCCTATAATTTCACTGTGGGCTATATGCCCCCCAAAATTGAAAGCAATAGTGGTACACTCGTTACACAGCTAGCTATTCACTACTGAGCAGGATTCTTCTCAACCACCAAAGGTGAAGGCAACCCAAGCATCTACATTCAAGGATGGATGAATAAAGGAAATTGGCAGAGTGTACAAAGGAATACTAATTAACCACAAAAAAGAGAACATTCTAACATGATCTACAATGTGAATTAATCCTGAGAACATAAATTTAGTAACATTACAGCTTATAAAATGACAATATTAAGCCAAATGGAGGTGGTCGCACCTTGAATTCCAGCACTTGGGAGGCAGAGGCAAGTGGATCCCTGTGAGTTCAAGGCCAACCTGGTTTACAGAGTGAGTTCCAGGACAGCCAGGGCTACACAGAGAAACCCTGTCTCAAAAGGAAAAAAAAAAAGTCAGTATTATGCAGTTTCCATAGTAGTGGTTATGTTAACATGTCTTTGTTTTTCATGTGTGTATACACACATGTGTATGCCGGAGAACATTCTCAGGTCTCCTGTTACATACGCCTCCTTTGGGACAGGATATTTCTTTCTTTTCTTCCTTTTGATTTTCTTCTGGTTTTTTTGCTTGTTTGTTTTGAGGCAGGATCTCACTATGTAGTGCTGGCTGTCCTGGAACTCACTCTGTAGACCAAACTGACCTTGAACTCATGAAGACCTGCCTGCCACTGCCTCCCAAATGCTACCATTAAAAGTATGAGCCACTAAGCTTTTTTTTTTTTTTTTTAATGTCTGAGTGTTTTGCCTACATGTATTCGTAAACATCATGTGCAGGGTTGAAGGCCAGAGGAGGGTTCCAGTTGTCCTGGAGACGGAGGCTGGAGTTGTAGATGCTTGTGAGCCACCTGATGTTGGTGGAAACCACACTCCAGGCCTCTGCAAGAGCAGTATGTGCTCCTCACACCATGCCACTTCTCTAACCCCTATAGCTGGCATTTTTAAGTGGACTCTGGAGATTGAACTCAGTTCTTATGCTTGCAAGGCAAGGTCCTTTCTGCCTATGCCATCTCCCAGTCCATTGCCAGAACATATGTAATTGGCGACTTTAGTGTCCTCTGACTTTGAAGAGCAGTACTTCTCAAACTCAGGCCCCAGTAGAATGCACAACAATAAACATCACTAGACTTGAAAATCATCACTTGCCTAACATAGGAGGATTATAAATTCAAAGTCAGCCTGGCCAACTTAACGAGATTATGACTCAAAATAAGTTAAAAGTGAGCTGAGGACATAACTCAGTAGTAGAGAACACACTTAGCAGGCATGAGACAGGAGATTCAACCCAAAGGGCAGAAGAAGAAAGAAAAAAAAAAGGATTGTCATATTGGCACACACCTGTAATCCCAGAATTTGAGAGATAAACGTGGGAGTGTCAGCAGTTCAAGATTATCCTTAGCTATGCACAGAATTTCAGGCCAGCCTGGGCTACATAAGGCTCTATGTCTGAAGAAGAAAAAAATAATCTTGCTTTTCTTTATTTTGCAATAGTAATGGCATTAAAATATTTAGCAGTTAAACTTAGACAACATTATCAAAAAATTACACACAGAGTGTACTTAAAAGTAAACACTCAGAAGGCTGGAGAGATGGCTCAGCAGTTAGGAGCACTGGTCCAGAGGACCTGGGTTCAATTCCCAGCACCCACATGGCAGCTCACAACTGTCTATAACTATAGTTCTGGTGGATATGACAAAGTCACGCAGACATACATGCAGGCAAAACACCAGTGCACATGAAATTAAAAGTTAAATTTATAATGTATTAATAAACACTCAGGCTCAATTGTTTTTCTGCTCAGTAGCTCCCAACTGTCATCAAACAGGCTTGTTCAACAATGTCTTCTGACCTCCACCTGCACACATGGCAAATGAGTGAATGAGCACACACAAAATAAGCATGGTTTTTAAAGAATGCCACACACCTAATACACACTAATTCACATACTTCTTTAAAATGTGGGTGCTGGAACCAACCTCAGGTCACCAGGCTCACATAGCCAACTTAACCAACTGCACCATCCTCCAGACCCTTCACACACTCGTTCTGACACCAAGAGGTGAATCATTTGTTTGTTTGTTTTTGACTTGTTTTGTTTTTAAGACAGGATTTCTCTGTGTAGCCCTGGCTGGCCTTGAACTCACAGACATCCCCCTGACTCTGCTGGGATTAAAGATGTGTGCTGCCTCCACCATATCCCAAGTGATAGATCTTGATACTTATATCATTGTTCAGAAATAGAACTAAGGCTCAGAGATGTTTAAAAACTTGCCCCAAGCCACAAAGCTGGTGTTGGGATTGAGACTTGGCCCAGCCTGGAGAGAAGGCTGAGTAGAGGTGGCTCAGGAGTTATAAGCATTTGCTGCTCTTGCAAAGGACCTGGGCTCAGCAGTGCTCAGCACCCACATGGCAGCTCATAACACCTGTAACTTCAGTTCCAGGGGATCTGATGCCCTCTTCTGGCCCCCAGACACATTGGTATACATGTAGTGCACACACAGACAAGCAGGCACACACGGGGGAGTGGGGGGAGCACTACAGATAAAAGTAAATGATACTTGAAGACAGAAACACAAAGTATTGTTTTCCCATCAATTAGGGACTTGTTTAAACAAATTCACCCCCCCCAAAAAAAAAAAAAAAAAAAGCTTTTCTCAGCCTTTTTTACCAAACCACCTAAGAATAATTTTAAATTGAACTCATTTTCTCATAGTCAGAGTCCTTTTAAAAACATAAAACTAGCCTGGATACCAAGCGCTGCTCACAACACTTGGCACAAAGGGTTTTCGTCTTCCACTCTGGAAAGTGCCGCTGGCTGGTGTTGGCTCTCTTTCTCCCTTGCCCTGTTCATATCTAGGTGGGTCCTCAGCTCTTCCCATGCTCTTGAATCAGTAATCAGGCATCCAAATATACAGCAGGGGTCACCCTGACATCCTCTTGCTAGAAAAGCTAGGTTTTCCAAAAGTAAAAACCAGGATTTGTGGAGCCTATGGATGCTGAGTGTTTGAATCCACATGGAAACCGAGCCTTTCTATAAAAGGCTGAGTGGGGAAACGTCTATTAATGACTGCAATGGCTGCCCTCTTCTAGACTTCAGTGTTCTCCTCCTTCACTCTGCAGAAAGTCAGCTCCCACCCCAGTCTCACGGGAAGATGCCTAGGAGTCACACAGGGCTGTCACTGAGTAGCTCTGCTCCTCTGTTCCTCTTGGCTTTGAGCTTCAGTGTTCTAACAAAAAAAACTGAGGAAAAGCAAATGATACATGCTTTGGGTTTTGCTGTGAGATGGACTTCACAGTCATGGGTAGCGTTACCTTTCCTTCTCCCCTTCTGTTCTGCCCTCGGGCTAGCCCCTTGTGACTTTCTAATATGTCTATGACAGGTAGAGACTCAAATTTCCTGCCTGAAAGATTTCTCACTCCCTTCCCATGACTGGGATTGTGCTAGGTTGCTTGGCAAAGGGGATTTCTGAAAGTGTAATTAAAGTTACTAACAAGTTATCTTTGTGCTGACCCAATAGGGACCATCCAAATAGGATTCCTCTAATCACATAAACACTCTAATGACATTTCTTCCAGAAGATATGAGAGGAAGTCAGAGATTCAAGACAAGGAGGTTTAACATGCTATTCCATCTTCAGATGGAGGGGGATTACAAAGAAAGGGCCCATGAGTTGCTTCTGGGAGTTTAAACAACACCAGAGGACAGTTATCTGGAAAACAGGGTCTCAGGCCCTCAACTGCAGGAATACGAACTCGGTCACTACTTCAGTGAGTTCAGAAGTAGGCCTAAAGTTATTTCCCAGAACTTCCAGACAATTACCCAGACTTCATACAAACTGATTTCAGTCTTGTGATGTCCAAAGCACAGAGGTCAAGTAAAAGTAAACTCTGCTTGAAGGCTTCCTTTTTGTTCTTTATGATGGTTTGTTTGTCTGTGTAGCCCAGGCCAATCTTGAACTCTCTGTGTAGCTGAGGATGACATCTGGGATTACAGGCATCTCTTACCACACTCAATTTATGCTGTACTGAGGATCGAATCCGGGGCTCTTTGCATGCTAGCTGAGCATTAAACCTAATGAGCTATATTCCAAGTTCCAAGACTGTACTTGTGACCTTCAGAACTTCGACATGATAAACAGATGCCTTCTTTAGAGCTGCCAGGTGTGTGGCATCGGAACTGGGCCAGGAGAATGAAGACAGCTTGAGGGGAAGCAGGTCTCCACAGCTGCCTGTCCCTCACATGTCCACCTCCACCAGACAGCCTCCCCCCACCTACACCCCCCTACACCCCCCCACTCAGTTTCTAAGGATCGCCGCCTCTGCCTGTCCTCCAAGCCAGTGATTCTCTACCACACCCTTTGCCCTCTGCAAAAAACTGTAGGCAACCAGGAACTCCCTGAGTTCCGAGGTCATTATCTTAACCATATTGTTAAGAATTGTGGACTCAGAAGCCATAACTTCCTTTATCTTGTTCCTCAGAGCACCCAGAACTGAGCCAAACATACAAGTACACGTCTTTGTTAACTAAGCCATTTTATTCCTGTTCCAGTGACTAGCAGAGCCAATGAAGGTGTTTAAAAACTACCTGGTTACAGGCAGGCCGACCCTGGCTTTACAGCAGCTGGGATCAACAGATAGATAGAACACTCAGGTTCTGAAGCTGGCCGGTCATTTTATGCACAAGTTAGGCCTCTGTTTCTCTGAATCATGACCTGGTTTTTTATGCTTATTTACAAAGACAATTTGCAAACAGAAGAAATGAGAATGGGAGTAGTGAGATCTCACAAAATACAATATGTATATTTTATTGAACAAAATGTTTATCTTGAATATGTTATGTCCAGATACCACACTGTACCCTAGAGATAGACAAATAAGCCAGTGTGGTCCTTATGAGTGAACAGTAACCTGAGTATTCCCACAGCACAGAAGCCAGGCACTGACTAGGAGCCAGAGAAAGACAAAGGAATCAGGTCCCCTCCAGGCAGGGGATGGGTGGAGTTCCCTCCTGCATTCTGCCCTGCCCCTATGACTCTGGGTCTGTCTTCTGTGCCCCACCCTGGACTCCAGCAACACGAATATGATGTCACTGTCTAGATGTGCTACGGATTTCAAAGCTCTCAAGCAGATTAAAAACTAAACCTTGGACAGTCTAGGCTCTGTCACATTCTTTGTCTTAGTTGGTCCTTCTGGTGGCCCCACAGGTCAGCAGGATACATATCATTATCTCAGGAAACCGAGCCCAGAGTGGAAGGCATCTGACTTAGAAACCAAGTAAAGCATAACAGTACATGTTCTTCAGGCCAGCAAGATGGCTCAGCAGGTAAAGGCTCTTATCACCAAGGCTGCTGACCTGAGAACAAGCTCTGACTCCCACAAGCTGTTCTCTAACTTCCACACGCATTCCTTGACATATGTTCTATGGTATGTACATGCCATACCATAGATACCACACACATACACACACACACACACACACACACACACACACACACACACACACACAAGACCTTGTTTCAAACAAACTAATGTATTTTTTAAAAATAAGCAGGTTCTTCTCTGACTAATATTTTGCACCTGGCCTTTGGGCCTAAGTGGAGAATCAATTATTCCAAGCAGATATTAGTGACTAGTGTGAGAGCTTCCTTCACAGAAGGGTAGGGCTGAGGATGTGAGGAGGCAATGACCAGGCTTGCTTAGCAGGGGGCATGACAAAATCCATGTCTAATATACAAGTAACACTTTGGATGCTAAAGGATTTACTCTTTTTCTTATCAGGTTAGGGAGACACTGATGTCACCAAAGACACATCAGAACTTGGCCCCAGTTCTCTGACTCCATGCTCTAGGGGAAAGCCTTCGAGCCTCTCATACCCCATCTGTCCTTTGGTCCTGAGAGGTGAAGACCAAAGGAGACTGGACAGAACACTCACTTTGTGTGTGTGTGTGTGTGTGTGTGTGTGTGTGCAAACCCTACTTAAAATCATTTTAATTCCATTTCTCCATATCTTGGGGTTTGTTGTTGTTTGCCTTAAATTTTGTAGGCAAGTGCTCTACAACCAAACTAAGTCCTCGACCACTTATTATGTCTCCTGCCAGAAAGTGGATCTGGAAATAGGACCATTTCCTTCTGATTTTAGTATTACTTTTACAAAACCGATTTTATATAGCTGAAGTGCCAGAGAGAATAAAAATCTGATGAACTATTTTCATCCATTAGGCAAACAGCTTCTGAGTGAGGTTCCAGTCCAGCCACTGACAGTAGAAAAATGAATCACTTATGTGCCTGGCTAACAAGTACCTCACCATCTTATGGAGATGGTGAAAAACACAGTACATGGGTCAGCAAAGGGCTGCAGAGAAACAGACAAGACAAGATAGCACCAATCCTGACTGAGGAGAGGGAAGAATCTTCACGGAAAAAAACGGAGGAAGGCATTTGGGCTGAGCCTTGAAGATGGATGGAAAATCTTGATTTGTAGGGAATGCAGACTGACATAGGATGGACATTTGTGTAGCAGGGCCATAGCCGCTTGGCCTCCAATCTCACACTAAGACTAGTTGGATCCAGCTTAGACTCCTGAGGTAGTCTTAGGCAGATCCAACTTGCATCTTGAAAGACCAAAAAGCCTAACCCACTTCTGTAGTAATAAATTTGTTAAGATCATGGGCTGCTGTTGCTGTGATCTGCCAAAGCCATGGCTTCAGCCAGCCCAGGGGACTTCTAAACCCATGTTGGGCGCAATATACAGTAATAAATTTGCTTGTAACATATCATAAGAAGAATTAATATTTATTTAGGGGTATATTTCACTCACTATACAAATTAAACCTTAAGACAGTTTTTGAAGAGAGGAATGGCTCCGATCCACTCCCCCTAACCTACAAAAAAAGCACCCGGCTTCTAATTCATTCTGGCCATGACCTGGAGGGGTCCTGATTCTCAGAGGCTACTAAGACTCCCTAAATAATGCCTAAATCCCACTACACATTTCCTTTCTTTCTCAAATTCTATGGTATTTGTAGTTTAATACTGCTCATGCCAAACTTCCTACTTTTTGTTCTTTAATTGATTTTCATCATTTTGTTGTTCTCAACTAGAGTAAAATAAAACAGTAATAGTGTCTCTTGATTCCTTGATAACATAACCGTGTGGGGGTTGCGTCGATAGCTTACTTCAGTTGTGTACTGTAGTGTCAATTATTAAATTAACCATGTGTTCTACTTTCTTCTTCCTTGTCATGATAAAACACTCAAACTAGGGAAACACTCAGCTCAGAGAAGAAAAATATTTATTTTACCTTACACTTCCAGGTCACGGTCTAACTCTGAGGGAGGTCAGGATAGGAAGTCAAGGAGATTGGGTTTTGCTTAACTAGCCTTCTTATATAGTTTAGGACTACCTGCCTCGGGGATGGTACCACCTACAGTGGGCTTGGCCTCCTACATTAACAACCAAAATAATCCCCCTCACACATGCCCACAGGCCAATCTAATCTAGGCAATTTCCTAATCAAGACGCCTCTCAACTGACTCTAGGCTGTGTCAAACTGACAATCAAGGATAAGTAGGATATCATAGTTACCAAGAACCTATTTTTGATTGACTGCTAAAGATTATTGGCCCAAGAATCATTAGATGACAGCTTTCCAACAAATAGAATGAAAAGGGCAACATGTGTAACCTCAGCCAAGACATCAACCATGAAATAATTAGAAGAGCTCACATTTCAATTTTCAGATTACATTTTATATAACTGATCTAAATTTAAACCAGGGTGCTCAGACTTGTCTGCTTATATAGTACTGCCCTGAATTTCACCAGCTGATTTCTCTAAAGACTGAGATCCCAAGCTTGGTTATTAATCCAATGTTTTCTAGTTCCTGCCTGTCAGTGTCTTACAATAAGACCTCATGTTTCACCTTTCCTTTTGGAAAGAACAAGGACAACAGAAATCTTAGGACCAACATAATAGATGCCAAAGAACAGAGTCAGCATTGAAAATGGATGTGAGAAGCACTGTGAGTCAAACAATGGTTTTCTGATTGATCTCCAAGAAATGGACTCTCCGAAGTGTTGGGTAAATAGAACAGAGGAATGGAATAAGTTCAAAACCCAAACAGATCACAATCCCCTTCAGTCAATCTTGAAATCAAGATCCAGGGGCTGGAGAGATGGCTCAGAGGTTAAGAGCACTGACTATTTTTCCAGAGGTCCTGAATTCAATTCCTAGCAACCACATGGTGGCTCACACCCATCTATGATGACATCTGATGCCCTCTTCTGTATACTGTATACATAATAAATAAATCTAAAAAGAAAAAGAAAGAAAAGAAAAGAAATCAAGATCCAACCTCAAAGGCTGCATTAGGGCAGGAAACATATACAAAAGCAACAGAGCACAGGTGAGTTCAAGGGCAGAGAAAACTGAGTTAGATAATGTTGTTTAATCTCTCCCTGGCTAGGAATCCAACCAATAGTGGATTGAGTGCCTAAACAGGACTTCCCTGTAATCAAATGAATGACCACCCCAAGTGTCATTATAGAACCTTCATCCAGCAATGAATAGAGGCAGAAGCAGAGCTCCATAGCTAATCACCAGGTCTAGCTCTCCAGCTGAACAGAGAGAGAGTGTATATGATCAAAGTGATCAGAATCATGAGGAGGAGACCCACAGAGACAGCTGGCTGGAGCTATTGGGAGCTCACTGAATCAGAAACAGGGAATCTTCAGAGAAAGGAACTACACCCTCCATTCAATGACTGTCAAATGGCATGGGTAGTATGTGGAGCTTCTTGGAGTAGATCAAACTAAGTTCCTGGGCATGAACTGGCATCTTGGAACCCATTCCCTACAGAGCAATACATAACCAAGTCCTAATATTGGGATGAGGGGATTGGACCTACCTCAAATGGATACATCAGACTGAACTGACCCACCTTGGGACTCCTTGCTTTCCTTGGGGAATGGATGGGGGGATGGAGTGGGGAGAGGCTGAGGGAGGACTGGGAGGAACTGGGAGAGAGGAAGGGAGGGTGAGCAGGAGTATACATGGGAAAAAAAACCTTTTTAAAATAAAAACAAAAAAATTCCTGTTTGATCTTCTAGCCCTCTAGTTACAGTTCTCAGTTTGCCCCCTATGATATTCTATCCATGTATCGATCTTTGGTTCTTTTAACTCATCCTCCACATTTCTGTCATGGGATTCTTTCTACAACACAGATATGACCACATCTTTTCTTAAACACAGAAACAAGCCAGGCAGGATGATGTGCACCTGCAATCCCAGTTCAGAAGGGAGAGAAGTGTTCAAGGCCAGTACATACCTGGTGTTGTAGCTCAGTAGCAGAGTCCTTCCCTAGCATGTAAAAAGCTGGGTTAAATCCCCAGCACTACAAGTATTAATACAGCACTTCAGTGTCTTTCCTCTGCCCCTCAGGAAAAGGCTCCAAATCTGCATGGCCTATGAAGGCCTTTTCCTCCTAGGCCCTGACAGGCCTGCAAGCCCAATGTCTCCTCACCACCCCACCATGTTCTACTGGCACTAAGGTACCCAGCCCAGAGACTGAGCTACATCTGCAAAGAAGAGTTCCATCTAAAGTCTAACATAAGTGCCCTCTTTCTTCAGTTAATCTTGCTGGCTCATGTCCACCTTGGGAAGGTAGAGTTGCTCTCTTATGCTACAAAGGACACCTCAGTACATCATCTGTTACTATAACTTAGAGACTTGGGAGGCCATTGTGGGTGGGGAGAGGTTTGTACTTTCATGTAATTCTTCTACCCTTAGTACAATGGGACTGACAAAAGAAAGAAAAATATGTCAATGCCCTTCCTTCATGCATAAGCTCCTGGCAGAGCCCAAGCAAAAGTCTACATTGCTGAGGCCCAAAAAGGGAACTATTTTCTGCGGTAGCTGCTTCTACTGTAACTGTCTGTGAAGCTCCTCACCAACCTGGACTTTGACCCACTGGAACAAAGATTCACATTTGCTCTCTTGCAGACAGACAAACTGCTATCTCTAGGGAGAGCCTTCTGTGCCTCTCCTAGGGACGTGTTTTGATTCCCAAGGGCTTGGAGCCGAGCTGTAGGCGGTGACAAAGCCTGTGAGTCATCCCAGCCCACACCAGTACTCTGCCTGAGTTGGGCGATATGGGAAGTGGATATTCTGACCAACCCAGGCCCACAGAGGAGGTGCAGTTAGGGTAAGGCCTACCTTACTCCACGGTGATAAACAGAGAGCAAGGCTTCTGCTATCTGGACAAACATAAAGAAGATAGCATCAGAAAAGCCAAAGCCTGCGATTAAGGTGAAGGGTTACAGCACCGTTCTGTTGGGCTCTATCTGGAGAGAAAAAGAGCTGTCTGTTCTAACTGGTGTCTCTGAATTTAAAGCTCTCAATAAAAGCACAAATAATAGGTATGAAGCATTTAGCACATACTCTCTTTCCCTCATCCACCCTAGTCTCTATCAAGACATTTATTTTACAGTTAGATTTTGTTCTAAACAAAGTTACCACATTGAGGAAAAAAATCTTCACTTTGCAAATTTTCTCTACCATTCTCCAAATGCCCATAGCATTTGCTCTCTGGTGCCTTACATCGTGTTAGGCTGGAGAGATCCAAACCCTAACACTGCATATTCCCTATCTCAGCCCAACAAAGAAAATAAACTGCATATCCAAATTGCTATAACAGAATGAAAATGTAATAAATGTAGGGAAATACCTACAAAGCTAAGCTCAGAAATCTTGAGGAAAATGAAATTGGAGGCACACCTTTTGGAAGGCATCATTTGTGCTGAGTTTTGAAGAATGGGTTGGATGTTGGCATTATAAGTAGATGAATGGCCTGTAGATGAAGAAGACACCACCATCAAAGGGTTCAGTAGGATAATGCACTTATACAGACCACAGATGCAATCAAATGCTAGGCAAATCCACAGATAAGTTAAAACAGCCCATGTGCTATACCCAAGACTCAGGAACACAGGAAATGGCACAGGGAAAAAGCTCTGAAAAACAAACTACAAAATAAACCCAAATAGTCTAGCAACAGCTTTATTCTGAATGAGAAGTGTGTCGGGACAGGCCTTGAATTAGAATGAGATCAATGCTGGCTCTACCCTTAATGTTTGTGGTTTCCAAATTTTTCCATAATGAACTCGGTAGGGTGTGTGTGTGTGTGTGTGTGTGTGTGTGTGTGTGTGTGTGTGTGTGAAGAGAGAGGGAAGGAAGGAGGAGGAGGAGGAGAGATGAGGAGCAGGAAGAGGAGGAGATGGAGGAGGAGGCAGTTGTGATGACCAGGCATCTCCTAAGGACTGGGGCGGGGGGAGAGCAGGGAACAGGAAGAGTCAAAGGGAACGGGGAGTAACAGTAATGTAAGTACAATGTACTCACAAATGCAATCTCAAAATCATTAAAAAAAATAAATTTAAAGAAGTCTAAAATTTAAATTTTAAAACATGTTCCATAGGCAGGAGCTGGCAACATGGACAGCTTAGCAGTTAAGAGAAGTTACTGACCTTGTAGAACATCTCATAGCTCCTGCTATTCTAGATCTGAATGAACCAACTCCCTCTTCTGGTCACCTGTGGCACCCATGCACATACATGCACATACACTCACAAACCTATGTACAAACAGACACACATGTAAATAAGCTTCTTAAATATAAATAAATAATTGTTTAAAGTTCTCCAGGTGCAGTCCCTCCTTTCTTTTTTAAAATTTATCTATTTATTTTTATTTATTTGCCTTGGTGTTTGCCCAGAAATGGAACTACAGACAGTTGTGAGCTGCCATGTGGGTGCTAGGAATTGAACCCTGGTCATCAAGAAGAAGAGTCACTGCTCTTGGCCACTGAGCCATCTCTCCAGCCCCAAATCCCTCCTTTCTACATAATGGACTGCTGTAGAATTTAATCTACAGTCCAGGCATGCAGTATACAAACTCTGTTATTTCCTTTGATGAGAAAATGAGATTAGGACAACAAAGAAAGGTCCCTGAACCCTCTAGGAAGGAGGATGTCAATAAAGATTCTGAAGAGGAAGCATGAGAAATGAGCCCAATGATTTTTAAGCTTTTGACTCTATAACACACTATTTTAGGGGTGCTAGTAAAACTCCCCACCAAACCGGTTGTTGCTTATCCCTGGAGAACTCTGTGTTCCTCCAGCAGCTCCAGCAATGCAATTAACAGAGCTGAGCTTGTGGGTGGAGCGAAGGAAGAGTAGGAGCTGAGCAGAGAGGAGAGGCAGCACCCTGGGCTCCTGCCCAGATCTTGGGGGATCTCAGAATCAGGAGGTGGGTAAAGATGGTCCAGGCAGAGACATTTTTAATCCCAAAGCTCTCTTACACTAGGAAAACCAAACAGAAATCCAAGAGATTTTCTCAGATTTCCACACTTGCTCTTTTAACCTAAAGAAGGTAGCCTATGAAAATCAGCATGGGAGACACGGATCCACATGGGACTTGGTGCTGATGCCCTGTCCTTGTAGCTGCCCCTAGACCAGTAGATGAAAAGATCAGCAAGAGCTTTGGTGAGCGCCGCCACTGAAGACATATTTGCTTCCTGCCTACTCTTTTATTCCATATTCATGGGGAACCTACCATGAGAATGCAAAATTCTAGAAAGGCAGACAGATTTCAGCTTAATTATTCTGATTTCTATCCTTCAAGTTATTTCATTGGTCAAGCTTGTTTTTAATCTGTCAAACAAAGAAAACCCAGGGGAAATGCAATGGACATGTTTGACATTACATGCTAAAGAAACATATACACATAAATGTCATCTTCTTATTAGATCAAATATTATACCAAGAGTCTCTGATTGCCCCCTCTAGATACGTGTCTTATTATCTTCTGCCCTGTTCTGTACTCTAGAAATGTTCGGTTTGAACTATACTAAGACTCTCTTACTCGACCTCTGATTCTGTCTGGCTCTTGGAAAGCCTTAACAGACACAGCAGAAGGAGAGAGGGCTGTTTTTATATACCCAATTCCTTTCCTTATCCCTTGACTCAAAAGTGCCAGCTCTGCTGAGATGAAATTCCACATAGCCTCTCTATCTCTGGAGGTTCAGGTGGTTCAGATCCCATTATTCCTAAACCCAAAATATCCCCCCCACACTATAATTATTTCACTATACCTTTCCTCAAATTACCCAACTCAAATGTGCCTTTTACTTCCAGACACAATCTCATGTAGCCATGTATTCCAGGCTGGCCTTGAATTTAATCTGTAGCCAAAAAGGACTTCTGGTCTTCCTGCCTCTCTCCTCCAGAATTCTGGATTGCAGGCTCTCTGTTGTATACAGTGCTCTGAATCAAATCTAAGGCGCCTTGACTGCTAGACAAGCATTCTACCAAAGAGCTCTATCTGCAGCCTGCTGTCTGTTTCTGCTGGACCTAATAAGGTGTAGCCACTAGCTTGCTATATGACCCTGGGACAGTTTCTTTTTTCAGGCTTTAGCTTCCTGGCCTATACAAGATGGACTACACAGCTTTATATGCTACAATTCCGTGCTCCTACTGAGTATTTTATTCATTTAAGCCCAGGAGGGAAATGTGCACAGAGGAATAAAGTTCACTAATAAAGAGAGTAAGGATGGGCAGGT
This sequence comes from Sigmodon hispidus, assembly GCA_004025045.1. Lineage (NCBI taxonomy): Eukaryota > Metazoa > Chordata > Mammalia > Rodentia > Cricetidae > Sigmodon > Sigmodon hispidus. Next base: position 210,674 of record PVIH01001030.1, read on the forward strand.
TCCTTCTTTTCTTGCAGTGCATCTTCCTTTAATCCCTTCCCAAACACTTTCTTCTTCTCAAGCTTTAAGGGTACCAGATGTCAGCCAGGCAGAGGGGGCCCACACAGTAATCCCAGAACTCTGAGTTCCAGGCTAGCCAGGGCTACACAGAGAAAAGTGTATTCATTCCTTTCTGATCACAAAGGCCCTCCTTGCCCTGGGTTTTAACATAACCAAGGAAGCAAAGTAGGGAATCACTGCCTGTTCTCCACCAACCTGCACAAGGAAGCTACACTTGTCTCTATGCTGGGAAATACTGGGGAAATCCCTGCCTTCTAAATGACCTTAACCTGAACCCTGCTGAAAGACATAAAGTACTCTGACTTCAGATCCCTGTCACTGGACTTGTTCCAAACACTCTAATAATCAATCCTATTTTGTGATGGGAGGTTTGTAGAGGAGGGTGTTGGAAGTAAAATTCTGGGCTCAAGTGCTCTCTGCATATTTCAAGGCTCATGACGTCTTTCGTTTCTCTTTTGTTTACCTACTTATTTTTGAAATAGGTTCTCTATGTAGTTGGGCTCTCTTGGAACTCACTATGCAGACTAAGCTGGACTCAAGAGATCTGCCTAATTCTGCATTCTTTTTCTGTAGTGCTGCCACTAAAGTACATAGGCTACCACAGACACCACTGGTTTCTTGAGGAAAACACTACAGAATCTCTTGAGTCCTTTCAACTCCTATATTGGTGATTTGGGGAAAAAATAGTCCAAATAATTCCATTCCAACCACAATGTTACTCCTGGTATCCTACAGCTGCCGTTCTCATTCATCTCACTCGGGCTAGTGTCTCTTCATCCTCAAGTGGGGAAATCCTGGGATCATCTCCTAAAATTCTCACTTCCTGTTTTATCTGGGGGTTGGCCTTGGAGAAAAAATATCAAGCACCAAAATGTCTGTGACGTTCTTTCCACAACACGTTACTCTCGGCAAGTTCAAGCTGCTGTGGGTTCTAAAGCAGAACTTTCCGATCCTCTCAGGGCTTCTCAGCCGTAAAACAGCCTCAGAGAGGCGGTCAGTCTCAACAGCACCAGCCTTTACAAGGTCTCGTCCCCTCCTCGATGTGCCCTGGGAGGAACAGGTGCTTCAGTCGGCCTCTTCAGCCTCAGGTGGGACGGCTAGCGCTGAGGTGATGGCGAGCAACTACCTCGCGCCCCACTGCACCTCAGACACGAGGAAAGGCTGGGACACGAGGCGATGGAGCCTCCAACTCGTCTCGCGCCCCGGCGCCCAGTTACCGCCCACCCGCGACTAGGCGGAGCCTCCAGGAAGCACCTTTACGGGCGTCTGCATCTGCGCATGCGTCTGTGTCAGCACAGGCAGTATCCAGAGAAGGCCGCTAGGGGGCAAGACGGAGCACCGCGGTCGTGCGCATGCGCAGTAGGCTCTGCCGCCTTGTGTGTCTGTCCGTCTGTTATCGAGGCCGCGTGCTACCTGTTGTGTTTTTTGTGCCTGTAGGCCCTGGGCGGAGTAACTGCAGTATATAGATGATGACTCGCACCTCAGGAAGACCTATTTGTGTGAAAGAAGCCTACCTTGAGAAACTGGCCAAGTTCAATCGGGAATCCCACTTCCCCACCTTCAGGACCCTGGTTCAGAAGTGGCCTCAGTTTTCCTCGTTAAGATCAGGAGGCACGCTGGGGAAAAATGCCAAGACCAGGTACAGCCTGAGTTTCCTGGCAGTCTTAGGAAGAGGATTCAGATTTGACCACGTCAAGGACTCCAGCTGCAACCCATGCGTTCCAGAAGTGCATCTTCTCCCTGCCCTGTCCCCCTGTGGCCGTGGGGAGTGGAGGACCATAGGCCACGGGAGCACCAACACATCATATCATTGCCTTCGTAAACGCTGCCATCTGTTAACTGGCTTCACGAGATGGAATATCCCCAAATGTCACAAGGAACCAGAGAAGAGACTGGTTGGGTCTCCTTAGTGCCTATGTGGGTTAATGGTATAATCGGGGCTGCCAGGCTGATGGGTGGAGTTTCTCCTCCACATTTTCAGCTCTTGGGAGTGGGTCAATAGACCCCACACACACACATCCCGCCAGCTGCCAGCTGGACCTTTTGTTTCTGCAAGCTATTCTCTGCCCAGAAACTTGAAGTAGCCTAGACCCCTGGATTTTCACATTTGAAGCCCACTTTCTTCACCATGACTGTTCGTTCTGTCCTTTCGTTATCTCTGCCACAGAAAGACTCACCTTCCCTGAGTGTAAACCCCACCCACCCCCAGCCAGGCTCCCTCTTCCTCGTTGCTGACCAATCCTGTCCAGCCATCAAAGATCCCCCTTTCTAGTGTGTTCTAGCTGTCTCTGAAGAGTCTTAATTTTATGGAAATACCCTTTTCAACAAAAGTAATACACTACTGTTCAAACAATTTTAATTCATTGATTTTTTACAAATGAGTTTTTTTTTTTTTTTTTTTTAGACTGAGGCAGAAAAACCACTTTAGTCCAGTCAGCCCAGACCAGTCTAGCAACATAGCAAGACCTCATTTTTAAACAAATGGGTAAGAAAATGTTGGGTCAGACTATGTCCTGATACTGTGATTTGGAAAGTGTCGTCTTATTCCTGGGGACTTCCCTAATAACTGCCTCTCCTGTGCCTTGAATCCCCCTCTAGGTAGCCAGTTTTCTATGACAGAAATTATACCTTATAAATCTGAAAAACTTCCAAATCTTTTAGAATAATACTGAGAAAGATCACTAACACTAGAATAATGGGAATGAAGCAAATATTTTATGCTCTTCTCAAAATTATCCTTTTGGGGGGGTTGTTTTTTCTTGTGGGATGTGTGTTTGTTTTTGAGAGTCTCAAATTATGGCTTTCTATGTGCTGGGCTTATAGGCACAAGCCACCACACCCAGCTCAAAATACCTCTGTTAGTAGTTGAGAAATATATACTATATACCATGGGTGTAGGCTCCAGGTTTGCACAAATCAGTGTTGATAAGGCGATAATAGAGTTGGACCTGGTGGCACACACCCACCACTTGGGAAGCTGAGGCAGGAGGATCATGAGTTTGAGAACAGACTACCTGAGCTACATAGTGAGATTCTGTCTCAAAAAGATCTTTTTCTTTCTTTTCCTGTGTGTGTGTGTGTGTGTGTGTGTGTGTGTGTGTTTTATTTTGTTTTTCAATACAGGGTTTCTCTGGGTAATAGCTTTGACCTTCCTGCCTTGAACTCACAGAGATCTGCCTGTGTCTCTGCCTCCCTAGTGCTGGGACTAAAGGCATGTTCCACCACATCCAGCTATCTTTTTCTAATATATGTGTTTCTTGTGATTTTTTTGTTTGTTTGTTTTCTTCTGTTCTGGTTTATTTGGTTTTTGTCTTATGTTATTTTTTTAGATGCTGTTCTCTAATGAGAGAGGAAAAGGGTGTGTATTTGGGTGGTTGGTTAAGATCTGAGCAGAGCTGGAGGACGGAAACTGTAATCTATTTTCAATAATAATTTTTAAAAAGAAGTAAAAAATGCAGAGATGGCAAGCTGGGTCAGCCAGGAAAGGAGATGCTTGTATACTAGCCTGATAACTTGAATTCAATCCCTGAAACACACATGGTTAAAGAAGAGAACAGATTTTCAAAAATTGTCCTCTGGCCTCCACATGCATGAACATACACATACACACACACCCCAAATTAAAAAAATTAAAAATGAAAAGATTCAAAGTACTGAGTGAGCACTCAAAAACTCAGGCAAGTCTTCTCAAGGCTATAAAGAAGGGTCAGAAAGTCAGTGTCACCTAATGTGGCCCTGAGCAGATAACCTAGTGTGAGCCATACAGGGAGCTGGGTATTGGGTAGCATTCCAGCTCTCCCAGGTACACATGCCTTCATCCTGGCCACTCTGGCCATCAGTCTCATCAGTGACATAGGACTAAAATTGTGATAATGGCTGAAATTTGCTGAGTACTGTCTGTGAGTTGTGTTCTATGAAGTCAAACACATTGCATGTACCAAGCCATTTACTCCCTACCACAACCCCAAGAACTATCACTGTCTCCATTTTATGAGTAAGGAAACAGAAATGCACTTTAGTCATTTGCCCAAGGCCACCTTGTAGCAAGCCCAAGATCCATTCCAGGCAGTGTGACTCTATGGTCTGTGTTCTGAACTCTGCTAGCCATTGAGGGTGGTGAGGATTAAATTAAACAATGTACATAAAGCCAAAGCATAGCCCCAGACACAGATTGTATGATTAGCCCATCTTTGTTAGATAGGAGGGTGCTTTGCCTACAGGGCTGAAGCCCAGTTCCTGGCACAAACAAACTACTTTAGAAATGCCCTTTTTCTGGTGGTCAGTCCTCACTTAGGATCCTCTAAGTAGGTAAACAGCCACATCCCAGAGTGCAAGCAGGTGCAGGAAAAGTTCCTTTATGCTTGAGAGTTTATCCTTAGGACAGGAGGTAGGCACAACTTGCTGAACACACTTTTTCTGTATACAGTTCCAGGCCACTAGGCAGTTGATTTTTCTGCTGCCTCCCCCTTATTGCCTTTATGATCTTCTAGAGAGCAATTTCTTTGATTTAGGAACAGCCCAATCTTCCTGTCACTGAGGGGGAATTGGCATTAAGTACTGCCAATATCTGTGGGGTATCTAAGGCTAAGCCAGGAGCTGACAAGGTGTTGTTCCTTGAATGCCTCTTCCTGGGTCTTCATCCTGGGTGGCCATCCAGGTTCATACACACACACACACACACACACACACACACACACACAGAGTCACCTTCTCCTCTACCACCTATTTATTCATCCCAGAAGCTACAAATCAAGGGTTACTGTATATCCAACTCTGTAATAAATACTTAGGCATATTTTGACCACAAAGGCACACATCTCACCTGTTCTCCATTCTCTCAGACTTGACTTGAATGTTTTTTCATTATATATGTAAGCACGTGTTAAATGACACCTGCCTATGTCCTTACAGATATTCTTCCCATTCCCCACATTTCCTGATTGTTTTGTTTCTGCCTTCTCTGCTTTCTGTGTCTCAGTTCACATAATGGTAACACTGAGCTCTGGAACAGCACAAACTTGCAGCAGAACTTGCATTTCTCTTTGAGAAAGACCTTGTTGCTTGCCTTCCCTCTTCCAGAGCAAACTCTGTATTTCTGGCCTAGGCAAGAAAGGAGCCAGGCTGCAACAGGTGAGCAGGTCAGGATGCTCAGGCTACAACAGGTGAGCAGGTCAGGGTGCTCAGGCTGCAACAGGTGAGCAGGTCAGGATGCTCAGGCTACAACAGGTGAGCAGGTCAGGATGCTCAGGCTGCAGCAGGGGAGCAGGTCAGGGTGCTGAGGCTGCAGCAGGGGAGCAGGTCAGGGTGCTGAGGCTGCAGCAGGGGAGCAGGTCAAGGTGCTGAGGCTGCAGTAGGTCAGGGTGCTCACTGTCCAAAGATGCCCTTGCTCAGGCGAGCATGGGAGATCATGGCCCCTTGTCTAGCCCAAAGACCAGCCCCTCCTAAGCCAGAGAACCCAGAAACATTGACCCTGGCTACTGACTAGCACCCTTCCTGGCATAACTCTATGGGTGTGGCCTAGGTTTCTGAGCTGTGCTCTTCCTTTTGGGTTTTTTCAATGTTCCACCTCTTCTCCAGGGCCCACATCTTTCCCTTTCAAACTAGCTCTTAAATAATGGTATGAAACCTCTTGGGAGGATCCCAGAGCAGAACACTTACAAATTAAAAGAGCCCTACTCTGATCAGGACACCCAAAACAGTGGAATGTTGGGATGGTTACTGGCTCAGGGAGTCAGGACATGTTCAAAATACACATATCCACACCTGTAGAGGGATGGCCAATTTCTGGGCTAGCTAGGGGAAGGTGGTCATCCTTACCATTCTGACAGACACTACCTCATTACAGCCATGGCATTCGGGGCAGCTGCAAGGTAGCTGGTGTCACTCTCTGAGCTTCTCTGGGAAGGACCTGGGGACAGAAACTTCAAGTGATCCCTGTTCAAAAGAGACACTGTCCTGGGTGTCAGAATAACAAGCCAAGGTTTCCTGCCATGCAGCAGTGGGCCTTGGCTTCTTCCCTCCCAGCTGAGGAACTGAATTGTCTTCCACACCCAGGAGGCTAGGTGCTGGAAGACACTACCCAAAAGGTCCAGCAAACATTCCAAACAAGAGCAAACGATTGTAATTTCCAAACTCTCCCCCAGAAACCTGAAAATGAGTATGTGCTCTACTAGATAAAAGGAAGCTGTGAGACAGTCAAGAAGGACAAGGTGCTGAAGAGAGATTGGAACTTTATTGAGACGTCCCCATGATGGAACCAGGGTGGAAAGAACACTGGACAGGTCGGCACTGTGCGGGCACCTACACAGATACTTCACTTGGGAGATTCCTGGATCTCATGTTTCTCCCGGGATGACACTCCTCCTCCTCCTAGAGCCAGAATCCTACTCAAATCCATCTCTGCAGAGCTGGGCAAAAAAAATGGCTGCTGAACCCTGTGCTGAGCTGTCCGCAGCCCATGGACAGGAGAGGGAAGTACACTGGGGGCTGGGGGGTGGGAAGAACAGAATGGAGACAACAAAGAAAACAACGGAGGAAACTCCAAAAGGAAGGTAATGCTGATAAGGTGCCCCTCTCCCAAAGACAAATACTGTATGAATTTGCCTCATTTTACTTGCTTCCCTCCGAGCACACAGGCACTGACAGCTAGGACAGGATCCATACAGTTCAGCTTTCTCCCCTTCTCTCTGACTGCACTGAGAAAAACCAGATTTGCTGCACAAAGCTCTCAGGCATGAGGAGCATGACGGAGAAAGGTGGAAGGGCAGTCTCCAGAGAGCAAGTGATGAGAGATGAGGAGAGGAGCTGGAGGTTGGATGTGTACTTTAATGGGAAAAAAATCCAAGACAGGCTGCAGCTCATCTGCATGAGCCACTAAGCCCCATGGATGACCCTGTGGAAGAAAGGAACTCCTTGGAAAGTGCCCTGGCAGCTTTGGAGTGTTTGACTTGTGGGAGATCCTGGGCCCTACATACAACCAAAGCAGCAGCTTCCCCTAAAAGCTGGTGCCAGACTGCTAAGATTCAGAGACATTAGTTCCCAAAACTGAAGTTCTCTATGTCATCACCACTGATCACCAATCTGCTTAAAATCCCTACCTGGTCCTCAGAAGGAACAAGTCTGGCTCAGCATTCCTTCCCACTTTCCTTTCTCTCCACAGGACTGACTCCTGGGTACTGGTGGATCCCAACCCATGCCTCACAATCAAGGCCCCCAGGACAGCCTGCTCTGACAAAAAACAAAAAGCATCTGGTTGTGCTCAAAGGAAGTGTGACCTTCAAAAGCTCTTCAGCCTCCCAGGGCTGCTTGCTTCCATGTACTCCTAGGTAGTAGCATATATCTGCCATGCAAGACTCAGAAGTCCTTTCTCTGTGCCCTCAAGTGTATCATTGTCCTACATCTCTCTTGTACAGTGGATACACAAATGCACACTCACTGGTGTGTGAAGGTCCTGACTGTCCTGACCACATTCAGTGGATATCTGCAGATGTTCACGTTGATCCTGAACCCCAGACCTTGTCTACCACCAATGCCAAGAGGCTGGTGCTGGTTCTGAGCCTAGAGAATTTCTCTCAGATAAAAATATTGATGCATCAGGGAATGGAGAAGAAGGGGAAGGGGAAGCCATGGTTCTGGAAACCAAAAGTAACATGTACTCTGTCAAGTGCTCCCACAAAGAAGTTGTAGAAACAGTTTCCCCTCAAACTGTGGAGAAGTGGCTGTCCAGAGAAGCCTCTAAGGACCAGGAGCAAGGTCCCCATTGTCCTTTCTGAAACCAACACCTTTGTGATCTGAGTTTTCTAAGACATGCATAGACAAAGACACACTGCAAACCAATTAACCCCTGAGCCCTTCCAGTGCTTTCATATAAGTTAGGAAAAGTACTTCTTGAGTATATCACCCACCCACCCTCCTTTTGAGGACAACCAAGTGTCTGAACTCTCCAACTGGAACATGAGTGAGATGATACTTGGCGTGGCAAATATCAGTACCTAATCAGAAAGCTCTCATTTTAGGGTTTTGGATTACCTGCCCATTGGGAAGACAGGGAGAAGATTCCAAGGTTGGGCTCAAAATTCATGAAGATCACACTCAAGAGACTGTCCATTGCTGAAAATCAATCCAAGCTTAGAAGGGAGCCAAGGAGGGATAGGGAACGGACAGAAGATATGTGTGAAAGGAATTGACACTGACCTAAGAACCCTGTATTACTTGGAAAATTTCAACTGAGTTTAGCTTATTTGACCCTTATTATCTTAGTATTCATTAAAAGTTAGCTGCTCTCTGTCCCTCCAAGACACAGGAAAAACAAGGGAAGCCTGACTTGCCTGTGCCAGGCCTTTTAACTGAAGCAGTAAGACAAGCACACTATAATTCACAGTTTCCACTCTCCTCTCTAGAACCCTTGTTCCTTCCCTGATTCGCCAGCCTCAATGAACTCCCAAATCTCCAATGCAGACTGATTGTCAACAGTGAGGCTCAAAGGGTTAATAAACCAGGACTTCTCAGACAGTTAGGACACACGCTCATTCATTCACCAGTGGGGACCCAAGAATGGCCACATGCAAACTAGTGCTTCTTGTAGCGATTCTTTGGGGTCTCACCACAGCCTGTTTTGTCACAGTTAGGAGCACCTGGATTCTTCCCAAGCCCAAGGCTACCCAGAAGACCGGGAAGCTCCTGGGTGATGGCCCGTTCAATCTTCTCCAGGAAGCAACCCCCCATATAAGAGCATTGCTGAGAAAGGAGCTTGAAATTGGAAATGGGGTTGATGCCAAAGAAGTCCTTGTAGGCCTCACGATTGGGAAGGTCAAACTTGCTGACGTTGGTCTTTGCCAGGATGGTCTTGAAAATGTAGAATTTATCAGGATCTTCCACAATGTCCTTAAAGACCAGTTCCCCATCACTGAAGAAGGTCATTTTGTCCTTGTAAGTCTGCAGGTAGCGGTCAACTAAAAGGGCATGGATTCGGACTCGGATGGCATGCTGGCGAATAAAAGCAATCTTGTTCTCTAGCCTGTTCTCAATCACCTGGTTCAGGTCTTCTAGGAGAGAGATCTCTTCTTTGAGGAACAGTTCACGGTGGGTGTCAGGCTTATAGTCCTGTGGCCAGAAGGAGCTGACATAAACCCGTGGAGGCTCTGTGACATTGATGAGAGGAGCCAAGCTCCAGAAGAGAGCTCCGTATACCCGCATGAGCATTTGTGTGGCCAGGTTGTCAGCCTTGTTCAAAATGATCCTTATCTGGGACTCACGCCCCTTCAGCTGTCGGAAAAGCATCTCCAGCTCCAGACCCACATCCAGCTTGGTGGGATCAAAGACAACGAAGATGAGGTCAGCTCTGTCGATGAACCACTGACACACATCATTGAAGGGGTAACCTTGGGGAGACAGGAATGAAAAGTCAAGCTGAGTGGGACACACACAAAGCCCTTTGCACCTTCCTTCAGGACCAAACCATTGTGTGGGCTGAACAAAGTCCTGGCAATTTCCTGGCTTTCTAAAGACCAATGAGCATTATCTCATGCGTTTTGTCAACCTTTAATTAAGAACAATCTGACTCATGATTTAATATACAGTGGCTTCTGAATCCTGTGGGATAATGTTGTAAATATTTTTCACTTGTATTTGTTTAATAAAACACTGATTGGCCAGACGGCAGACAGGAAGTAGATAGAGGTGGGGCAACCAGATGAGAATTCTGGAAGAGTAAAGACAGAGTAGAGACAAGAACCAGACACTGAGGAAGAAAGATGATAATGCTGCACTGAAGCAAAGATTCCAAGAATCATGGATTAGTTTAAGAGTTAGCAAATAATAAGACTGAGCCATAGGCCAAACAGTTGATAGCTAATATAAGCCTTTGTGTGGTTATTTGGGACTAAATGGTTGAGGAGCCAGCCAGGCAGGACAGAGAAACTTCTGACTACAGAATCCCTAATGAAGTGAAGTATTTGTCCAAAGTGGAACTTTTAGTGCAGTGTGTGGTAGTGCACTCATGCAATCCCAGCAATCAAGTTAGCAGAGGCAGGAGGAGCTTCAGTTCAAGGCTAGACTGAGCCACATAATGAGACCCTGTTTCAAAAACAAAAACAGCAACAACAAAAATCAGGACCATAGAGATGTCTCATTGGTTCAGAGCACTGGTGTCCCTTTCCAAGGACCTAGGTTCTGTCCCTAGCACCCACATGCACTCATTACTGTCTGTCTGTCTGTCTCTCACTTAAGTCACAGAGGAGCTAACTCCCTCTTCTGGCATGCATGTGGTGCAGACATACATAAAAATAATTATTTTATTTTATTTTTAGTTATGGTTTTGGAGACAGGATTTCTCTGCCCTGGCAGTCCTGGAACTCATGCTGTAGATCACGTTGGTCTTGAACTCAGAGATCCTTCTGCTTCTGCCTCCTGAGTGCTGGGATTAAAGGTGTGTGCCACCATTGCCCAGCTAAGAAATAAAGATTTTAAAGAAAAAAACAAGTGATTTTTCAAATGTCTGAAAAGATCTAGGACAATGGCAAAGATGTTGAAAGAGGGGTACCAGGAAGGAAAGGGGGGAAAGTGTGGGCCGAATGTTGAGTGTCTGTTGAGACCTGGGCTAGCTACAGACCAGCTGGATGATCACTACTCTTAAATTCTTGGTCATAGGCTATGAAATTACAAAAAGAACAGTAATATCAAAGCTAACTTAAAGACTACTATGTTAGGCTGGGTGTGGTGGTGCACACCTTTGGTCCCAGCACTCAGGAGGCAGAAGCAGAAGGATCTCTGTGAATTCAAGGCCAGCCTGGTTGCCATAGCAAGTTCCAGAACAGCCAGGGATGTCTTAATAATAATAATAATAATAATGTTATAAAAGAGAGAGAAATTACTATGTTTAAAACGGGAAAGCATCCAATTAAATCTGCAGCCATATAGGTGCTCATAATAGAGTAATTCTTCACACTTCTTGTTCCCTTGGTTTTCTTATTTACAAAACAAGATGACCCTCTGCTGATCACAGTGTCCTAAAATAGAACTCTTGCTATTCAGGAATGGACTTGTGTGTGTGTGTGTGTGTGTGTGTGTGTGTGTGTGTGTGTGTGTGTGAGAGAGAGAGAGAGAGAGAGAGAGAGAGAGAGAGAGAGAGAGAGTTGTATGAATGTAAAGGTGAGTACGCCTGTAAGTGTTTATACATTACAGGATGACAGGAGTCTTCCTTTACTAATTTTTTGTCTTATTTCTTTAAGACAGGGTGTCTCATTTTGGCTAGGCTGGCTTGGCCACAGAACTCCAGGATCCAGGGATCCATCTATGCCTATGCTACAGCACTGGTGTTATAAGCACAGGTAACCATGTCTTGCTTTTTGGTTTTTTGAGACAAGGTTTTACTTTGTAACAGCACTGGCTGTCCTGAAACTCTCCTGTAGACCAGGCTGGTCTGGAACTCACAGAGATCTGTCTGCTTCTACCTGCCAAGTTCTGGGATTAAAGGTATGTGCCACAATTGGCAGGCTTCATGCCTCAGTTTGTACGTGGGTGTTAAGGATTTGAATCCAGGTCCCCATGCTTAGGTCTTCTGACTCTGAGCACATCCCCAACCCCCAAATTACCTCTTTCCTGTTGTTTGCGGTTCTCAATGATGCCTGGTGTATCTACAAAAGTAACTCGTTCTAGGAGTTTGTGGGGAACCTCAATGCCAATCAGCTTCTCCAGGAAATTCTGACCGAACTTTTCCAGGGGTGAGAAGGATCGGGCACTGTCAGCAGCCATGACAATGCCCTCGATGGTTTTCAGCTTGGGCCCATGCATCAGGACAGTGAACTCGGAGGTGGTCGGTTCAGCACCTACATGCATGCATGAGAAATGGAAAACAACAACCACTGAGAAACAGATTTCTGGAAGGGTGTGAACAAGAAAGGTATCTTGGAAAGGGCTTCCACAAGGACAAGACAGGTGTACTAGGTTCCTGCCTTCTCACCTTTTAATTCTGTCAAAATATACAGAACATAACATTTACATTTTAATTTTTAAATCTGTAGTTCAATAGCATTAAACATATCCACATTATCATGTGGTTAATTATCCTCACTCTCCAGAACTTTATCATCTTCACACACTGAAACTCTGTCTCCATTAAGCAATAACTCCCCACCCCTCCCTTGGCAGCCTCTATTCTTTTTCTGCCTGAGTTTTTCCTGCTGTGGCACCTCATAAGGGTAGAATCATACCGTGTCTGTGCTTTTGTGCCTGGCTTGTTTTACTTAGCACATCTTCAGGGTTTATCTGATGTGTTCTGACATTATGCATGTGTCATTCCTTTCTGTCTGTGCTCATGCGTGTGTGTGTGTGTGTGTGTGTGTGTGTGTGTGTGTGTGTGTTGCATGCACCATCCCTGGCACACCTTCTACCTTATTTCTTAGACACTGCTGCTTAGGCTGGGTTAGCTGGCCTCCAGGCTTTCAGGGGTTCTACCTCAGATTCCAATCTCCCTATAAAAGTACTGTAGTCTCAGATACAAATGCTACTCACCTGACTTTTATATGGATACTAGGGACCTGACTCCACATCCTCAGGCTTGCACAGGAAGCACTTACCCACTGAGCCATCTCCCTAGTCATGCAATATCCCTTTCTAAGGCTAACCTCCCACTGTACACACATGCTACATTTTGGTTATTCCTTTGTCCAGCAGTGAACACTTGAGTTGTTCCTATTTGGGGGCTTTTATGATTAATGCTGCTGTGGAGATTGTAATTATGGCTCTTGAATGTAATTTCCATTAATATTATTAAGGGCATACAAGTGTTTTAATTATTCATCTGCTTTAACAATTTACACATCATTAATGTGCCATGCTTTGTTTAAGCCCCTGGGAGGCCTGCCCCTTTCTGAATGGAGATGGAGGAGGGGGTAGATAGGAGGGGGAAGTGGAAGAGAGGAGGGAGGGGAAACTGGTCAGTATAAAAAAATAAATGAAAGATTATACCCCCCTCCAAATTCTCACCTGTGTAAAGCTGGTAGCGAGTGTCTTCTAGCCCAAGGAGGTAGTTTATCATGGTGGATTTGCCAACGCTCCATGGTCCAAGGAACAGCACCATTGGCTTGGAAGTAATCTCCCCATCTGCAGACAACAGGAATTAGGAACAGAAATGAACTCACATCAGTTCTTGCTGTAGAAGAAGCATTGTTCTCCAGAGTACCCTGCATCCCCACCGTCATCCAACGGCTTGTGAGGTTCTATGTGCCTCAAACTATGCAGCAGTCAGTGGCACTTTCTCTGCTTTACAAGAACATTCACTCAAAAGACATCAGAAGACATTGTTTTGACCTTTTCTAGATCCTTGGCACATTTGCCTGCACCAGGAGGAGCCAATTTGGATTAATACATCCTGGCTCAGCATTCACATGGAGTGCAGGCTCCAGACTACATCTAGACAAGAATGGTTCATAAAAAGGATGGAGCTTTCGGGGCTGGAGAGATGGCTCAGTGGTTAAGAGCACCGTCTGCTCTTCCAGAGGACCCGGGTTCGATTCCCAGCACCCACATGGCAGCTAACAACTGTCTGTAGTTCCAGTTCCAGGCAAACACCAAGGCAAATAAATAAATAAATTAATAAAGTTTAAAAAAAAAAAAAAAAGGATGGAGCTTTCATACTGAGAAAAACTGGGTTGGATTTTGCTACCCAGATCACTAGCTAGAGAAGAAAGGACATGGGAGAGGTATATATAGCGTTGAACCATCTGAACTTCAGGTCCCGGGGCTTCCCTCTCCTCTTTACTGTGGCTCCCCAAGTCCTCACCTCAAGCTCAGACTAGCCTCAGATATTCTGCTCCAAAATCCATGATAAGTCTTCTAGGGTCTGAAACCAAACACTGGAAACAGGGAATCCTGAAATTAATAGGCCCTGAGGCCAAGGTCCTCCTTGATCCATGCTGGGCTATACCCTGCCAAGGCTACTCAGCTGAGGGGAAATAGAGATAAGGGTGTAGGAGGGTGCTCAGCAGCAGAGCATTTGCATAGTATGTGTGATGCAATCAGTTCAATCCCCAGCACTGCAAACATATAAAATAAAAATAAATAAGGGAAAACAGAGGTGGGGAGCCTTTGGACAGAGGTATGATGTCTTCCTATTGATGTTGCCCCTCTGTCCTCTAATGAAGGACCTCCACTGAGAACCCACACTCCACACTTTAGCCTTCCTGAGCCTGCACATAGTCCTCGAAATATAGACCTCCTTTTAAAACTTGTTTCATTTATTTCCTATAATTTTGTATAATGTTTTGACTTTAAAAGCCTATTCTGTCTGGGTCATAACCCTCTCTAAAGCTAGGGGTTTTTTTCCCTTCTATTTTTTTTTTTTTTTTTTTTTTTTTTTTTAAATTTTGAGACCTTGGCCTCAGGGCCCATGAATTTCAGGATTCCCTGTTTCCAGTGTTTAGTTTCAGGATATTCTCAAAGTCCTGGGCTCCATTCTCCTACCTCAGCCTCCAGAGTATCTGGGACTATATTTGTGTACCACTACATTGCTAATTTCTGGCATTTTCCAACTGTCTTGATGTGTATAATCAATGTCATAGATATCCCCTCTCATCATTTACAGTATACAATATGATTTCCCTTCTGCACCTGGCTTTTAAATGCATGACTTTTGTTTCTCTGGGGTAAATTAAGTCCTAGAAGGCAGTGTCTTAGGCATGGTGAGCATATATCTATGGCCTGGTCCTTTCCCTCCTGCCTGCAAATGTACATGAGAGGTCCTCCTGCCTAAGGACAGGATGGATTAGCAGATCAAGAGGGGTACACCCAGTTACAGAGATTTTACCAAAAGTCAGCGCTGGTTATGTGAGTTCTGAGACAGGGCTTTTGGGTGCTGCTGGTCCAGCTCTGCACAGCAGGGGGCATTGTGGGAGTATATGGGATTGTGGGAGTATGTGGGAAGCCAGTAATAAGCTTGAAGGATAGAGGTCATGCAGGAAGCTGGCATGAGACTAAGACAGAGAAGCCAAGTCCAGAAAGAGAAGCCAGAAAAGAACCAATCAGCCTTTGCTGAAAACCAATCCTGGGGCAGCTGGCAGCCTCTTGGCCACTGAGGCTTTAAGTCTGGAGTTTCCCCAGGAGGGCTATGCCACTCTTGGTGTCAGAGTAGGGAGAGAAGGTAAGTACAGAGGACAAAAGAAAACCATTGGGAGATTCTCAAACCTCATACTAGGGTCTGCATGTCTTCTAAGACACAGGAGAAGAAGACTGACTCTTAGGAAGAACAGTAGAGCTGACAAGGTGGTATTCCCTAGGGAAGAAATGAACTCACAATCCTGGCGGTAGCTGTGTGGCCGGGGCAGCCATCACCGCCTAGGCATTAGGTCCTTTTTCTGAAAAGTGGAATATATACGCCCTCAGACACCACAGTTACTGTGTAGGCATTAGGATAATGTGGGAATTGCCAAGTGACACAGGGACAGATTTGTGATATCACAATTAAAACAAGGGCTGGGATTATAGCTCAGTTGTAGAGCACTTGCCTAGGATGCTCAAGGCCCTGGCTTCCATCCCCAGAACTGAAAAGAAAAAAAATAACAATTATGAAAGCTTTAAAACAGAAGTAAGAGTAGCTGTGGATATAGCTCAGTGACAGGGCACCTTCTTAGCATGCCTAAAGTCTGAGGATGAGGCCCTAACACTACAAAATGACTAACTCTTTTAAAAATGGCAAACTATGGTAGAGCAAGAATTATCTGGTATGTCCTTGTGAGAACAGATTAGTGCATTTTGAGGTGATTTTACAGTGATTATCAAAATACTTAATACTAGTGTTCGTATTAATTTTTTAAACATTTATTTGTGGGGCTGGGATGTTCCAGAGGATTAACTGTGTGAGTTGGCTCTCTCCTCCTACCACATAGGTTATCAGGGCTGGCAAGAGGTTGCTTTTACCCTGAGTTATCTTGCCTGCTCCTCTGTTGTACTATTTTAAAAACAAGCAAGCAAACAAAACATGTCCTAAACAAGTCTATGCACAAACCATACAGTGATTATACTAGCATTTGAAATGTTTTCATTTTTGTCCAGACAGCATCTCACTCTAAAACCAAGGGTGTCCTGAAGTTCATTCTGTAGCACAGGATGGCTTTAAATTCTCAGTGATCCTCTTTCCTCAGCCTGCTAAGTGCTGAAACTTTGGGCACAGCCAACAGGCTCAGTTTCAAAGCAGTACATTTTTAAATTTATCTTATATGTACATACTATTATGTTTTCATGTGTGTGGATGTGCACAGCTTGGTTGTGTAAAAGGTCAGAGGGCACCTTGCAGACCTTGCAGACCTTGCAGGGTTGGTTCTCTCCTAGCATGTGGAGTCTAGGATCTGAACTCAGGCCATCAGGCTTAGAGGTGAGTACCTTTTACCTGCTGAGCCGCCTCACTAGCCCCACTTAGGGAGGGGAGGTCTTTTTGAATTTTGGCTTTCCTGCTCTTGCTCTGTAGACCAGGCTGGCCTCAAACTCACAGAGATCCGCCTGCCTCTGCCTCCCCAGTGCTGACCCTAAGGCGTGAGCCACCACTCACAGCTAGTAGCCCCATTTTTTTTAAAGATAGAAAAGGGAAAGCACCTATTGTTCCTTGGGAATCGGATACTGGTTGTCCAGAACCTGATGTGTTCTTAGAAGACAGGACCAAGAGGCCTCAATAAAGAATAATAGAGAGAAATGCACATATATGTATATACACATATGCACAGCTGGCATAATATGATTCCATGTATGTAAGGAGAAAAAGACATTTCTCTTTTTTAAAAAAACATTTAATTTTATTTTATGTACATTGGCTTGAGTGTTTCAGATTCCCTGGAACTGGAGTTACAGACAGTTGTGAGCTGCCATGTGGGTGCTGGGAATTGAACCAGGTACTCTGGAAGAGCAGTCAGTGCTCTTAACCACTGAGCCAGCTCTCCAGCCCCAGAAAAAGATATTTCTCTGCTCATAGATACAGAGCAATTATCTGGAAGATTCTATTACTTCCTGTAGTTTTGAGCTCTATAACAAGAAACTGTGAGTAGGTGTCTCTGGGAGTAGAATTAGATAGATCAGAGGTCAAGAAAGAAACTCTGTGTGTGTGTGAGAGTGAGTGTGTGTGTGTGTGTGTGTGTTGTTTTGGAGACAGATCTTACCATATAGTAACCCAGAACTCACTGTGTAGCCTCTTCTGGCCTCAGTGTTACAATTCTTCTGTTTCTGCCTCTTAAAATCGAGGATTACAGTTATATGCCATCATGCCTGGCTTAGATTATTTTATATTATTTGAATACAATTCAAACAAGGGTGTCTTACTTTTATTATTTTAAAAAACAAGTTTTAAAAGAACCCAGGCCCTATTCTGGGTGCAGTAGCACATATATGTAAAGCCAGCTCTCAGGAACCCAGGCCCTATTCTGGGTGCAGTAGCACATATATGTAAAGCCAGCTCTCAGGAACCCAGGCCCTATTCTGGGTGCAGTAGCACATATATGTAAAGCCAGCTCTCAGGAAGCTAACCAAAGGGAAGTTCTCAAGTTCAAGGCCAGACTGAGCTACCTGGTGAGACTTTGTCTTAAAAAATCAACAGCAGCAGCCTATTGGTGTGGTAGCACAGGCCTTTAGGCCCAGAACTCAGGTGGCAGAGGCAGGCAGGTCTCTGGGAATTTAAGGCCAGCATGATCTACAGAGAGTTCCAGGACAGCCAAGACTGTTACACAGAGAAACCCTGACTTGAAAAATTACGCACATGCATGCACACAAACCATCATCATCATCATCATCATCATCATCATCATCATCCAGGCCCAAAGGAGGCCTTCCAAGAAGAATAAAAAAAGGCAAGGAGAGGGGCTGGAGAAATGGCTCAGCAGTTAAGAGCACTGACTGTTCTTCCAGAGGACCAGGGTTCAGTTCCCAGCACCCACATGGCAGCTCACAACTGTCTGTAGTTCCAGTTCCCAGTTCTAGGCAAATAAATAAAAAAAAATTAATACATTTTTTTAAAAAGAAGGCAAGGAGAAATACAGATCATATAGAGGCCTTTGTGAATAGGGAGCCTGGAGTCCCTTGATCTCAGGAGGGATCTCACAGGCCTTACTGCCCTGAAAATCAAAATGCTCTGCTAAGACAAAGTGCTTAGCAATGAAATATCTGTCACACTTTTACAAGCACTGAGCATTCACTCTTCTAGGAAAGGTCACTTCCCAGGTCTGAGTTCCTACCCTTCACTCCTCAGGCAAGTTCAGCTCCTGGAGTTCTAGCACATTACACATAGATCTTATGAGCCTATGTGGACATTTGGGAGGTGTGAGTGGGTAAGGGCCACCTTGGGTCATGATACTATACCTGTGATCTCATGCTGTCGAAGCTCGTTGTACTTGTAAGACTGCTCCAGGGGCTTGATGGATGTATGATAGATCTTCCGTAGCCGCTGCAGTACCGCTGGGAGAGAGGAGCCAGGAGTGAGCATCAGGCAGGGCCAACCCCATGCTGCTCCTCACTCTAGGGCAATCTCATACTCTATCTCTCCCTGGTGAGTAGGAGAGCCATAGGCAGCCCAAGATCATGACATGATTGTGTTTGGGAAGGAGCTGGTCCACATTCCACCCTCAGAAACCTTCAGCCCAAAAGTATTTTCCTACTCAATCTGCAAAGCCTCCAAAGCTATTTAAGAAACCAAACCTCAAAAAATAATAATAATTCTCAGCCAGGTACTGTGTCATACACTTTAATCCTAGCATTCAAGACTCACTGGATTTCTATGATTCCAAGAGCATCCTGGTCTACATAGCAAGTTCCAGGCAGCCAGATTACATAGTGGGACATTGTCTCAGTAATAATAATAATAATAATAATAATAATAATAATAATAGTAGTAGTAATACATTCATTCTTGGGCAGGGATATGGCTCAGTTGGTAAAGTGTTTACCTGTCATGCACAAGCACAAAAGTATGGGTTTGTTCCCTGGCACCATAAAAACAACAACAAAACAAAAAACCAGGTATGGAAGCACACTCCCATAATTTCTCCTAAGGGGTGATAGCAGGAAGATCAGTTCAAGGTTATCCTCTGCTACATAGGGAGTTTGAGGCCAACCTGAGCTATAGGAGACACTGTCTCAAGAAAAAATGAATTGAAACCCTAATACTCTGTTTCTTCCTCATTTCAGTGGTGCATACAGAAAAGCTAGATTGCTTTCAGCCTGGCTGAAAGCTCTGTCCTTGGAAGATGAGAATTTCATGTCTGTGCCTCCATTTGTGCTGCCAAGGGCTAGAGTGTAGGGAGGGTGGGTGCCCAACAGGCCTGTACTGTAGCACAATGCTCCCGGGAGGATTCAGACATGTCCCATGACCTGCCAGAGCAGAAGCCCAGGGTACAACAGCTGTGGAGTGTGTGTAGCACAAGAGGACAGTATGAGGAACAAGACTCCAGCTTGTAAGGTTCTCCTTGCACTGCCGTTCTCTGGCTCTGTGCCAAGAGCAAATTGCTGTATTAGTCTGTGCTTGGCTAATCAATTAGGAAAGGATAGCAAGCCCCACTGAAGTCCTTGATTCAGTATGGGGGCAAAATAAAACATGAACCACGAAAGAGCTTTGTAAACTAAATACCAAAGCAGACAGGATGGATTCTTATTAACCATCCTCCCTGCCCAAGGATGGTAGTGGAGTGGTAGGATGCATGCTACAGATGATAGCTCTGGAATTCACCCTCTGTTCTGACAATATACACCTCCCCATTGGCCTTGTTCACAGTGACCTCGCATAGCCCTCTTCCCCAGGGTTCTCTTCCTCTTTGTGGTCCTTCTCACTTGAGAACTGCAGAGCTCTGGGGCCCTGGATCCCAGCCCATCACCCCTCCCCAGTTACCTGTGTAATCATCAGCTGGCTTGTCCTCATTCAGCATCAGAGTTTTTTCAATATGGGAGCGGTCCCTCATGGGAGCCTCTTCACTCACATCCTCCGTCTCTTCTGGGAAGAGAAGCAGACAGTATTGGGTGAGAGCGAAACTAAGCAGTCGTGCTCTAAGCCTCACAGAGATGGAGCAGGGCCGGGCCTCAGGTAGATAACAACAAAGTGGCCAAGTTGAATGACTTTGAAACTTAAATACAACTTTTAAGACCCATCTTTGTGTGTGTAGTGGGGAGCAAGTGTATCATCTTGACCGAGAGGCGTGGCCTCTTGGCCAGTGTAGGTCTGGGATTCAGCTACAGCCATCAAGGCTGCAGCATTGAAGAGAGGCTGAAGGCAGCTTAAGATGGGGTACACGGTCCCACTTGCTCTCTTTGCTTCCTTTTTGCCCTTGGAAGACCCAGCCTTCCAAGGGCTGCCTAATCTTTGTATTTGTAAGTTGCTATTAACCCCTAATAAATATTAACCTATAAATATTTGCCAGTGATTAAATTACCAACTACATGGGTGTATTCATGTACACACAAGTGTACTGGACTGTGCATGAGCACATGTGTGGGAATGTGTGGAAGCCAGAAGTTAATCTCTGATATCATTCTTCCAGATCTATCCACCTCATTTATTTGTCTATCTGTCTTTTATTTTTAATGAGGTCTGTTATTGGCACCTAGGGCTCATCAGCTAGGTTTACTGGTCAGTGAACCCCAAGGATCTGAGTGACTCTTGGTCACCAGTGTTGGAATTACAAGTGCACTGCACACACTTGGCTTTTTACATGGGAACTGGAGATCAAACTCAGGTCCTCACAGCTGTGCCGTGAGCATTCCACAGACTATAATGGTTGGTTTTAATATCCACTTGCCACTCATTAGTGTCACCTGGGTAGGGAGGGAGCCTCATTTGGAGAATTGCCCTGATTGCCTTAATTAATGTAGGAGGGCCCACCCACTGTGGATGGTGTCAATCCTAAACAGGTGGGCCTGGGCTACATAAGAAAGCTAGCTGAGCAAACCAGAGGGAGCAAATCAGTAAGCAGTGTTCCTTCATGGTCTCTGCTTCAGTTCCTGCCTCAGTTTCCCTCAAGTAGATGGACTGTAACCTGTAAGGAAAATAAGTCTTTTGTCCTCAAGTTGGTTTTGGTCGGTGTTTTATCACGACAGAAAACAAACTAGGAACTGATAAAACTATCACCTGCCCCATTTACTGCATTTAGTTTTTAACTATACTGAGCATAGAATGTGATAGCACAAACCTATACTCCTAGCAGTCAAGAGGCCAAGATAAGCAGCTCTCAAGTTCCAAGCTGGCTCAGGTTGTATGTATTGAATACCTGTCACACACCAGGTGGCTGGCACCACAGTGACACCTGCACAGGCTCCTGCCCTCAGGGAGCCATCCTACAGCCTAGTGGGAATGCACTGGTGAACTGTCTTTAAAACATGGCATTTCTGAGCAGCAAGGAGGCCATGGTAGCTTTGAGAGCCTAAGAAGAATACCTACAGATTTGGAGTGGGCAGAGAACCCTTTCCTGACATCTGCTATTGAGCCAGAGTTAGTAAGAAAAGAAAGTAGTATTCTGTGATGGGTCACGTAGGTTTAGGCACTCTGGGAGCTGACTAGAATTCCTTAAAGAATTGCATTTTATCCCAGGGCAAAGAGAGCCATTGAAAAACTCTACTTACACTGGATGAACTACTTTCATCCAGAGCTCTCCTCAGCTGAATGAACACCTTCTCAGGGTGGCACTGATGGGAAATGATGGAAGGAAGTGCTTGCAGGTGTGTGAATGTACAGTGTGCAGTGCTGGCAGTCACATACAAGTCAGCTGTCCCACTGACCAAGCCAACAAGAGACACCCATACCTGATGAGTCTTGGGAATGATGTTCATGTTCCCAAGGATCATCTCTAGGATCACTCATTTCTAGCAAAGATACCTATTCCGAGAGCTTAGATTTGAGGGTGTAGCTGAGGCTTGTGGGAGGCCAGTATCTGCATATCTTATGCAGCATTTCAGGCAGTGCCTGCTCCCAGATCCAAATTAGGAGAGACAGAGAAAGGGGGAGCTTACTGTTGCAGCTCTATCTCCTTAAAGAAACCACAAATGCTTAAAGAGAGTGTAAACATTAAGTTCCACAAGAACGTAGGCTTGTGCCACATGCCTATCATCTCATAGCCTCGAATACCTAAGTTCCTGTTGCAAAATGGGGACAACGGCTTAACGTGACAGTGGTAACACTGCCCTGAAAGCCACCTTCTGTTCTGTCCACGCATATCACATGAGGTCTTCAGGCTCTGACCATGTTGTCCCTATGCTACCCAATAGCTCAGCTTCTCTCCTCCTTCTTCCCTTGAGGCCTGTTCTACTCTAGAGAGGCATTTGAGAGCAGTCAACCATGATCCCGACCCCTTAATTCCTGACATTCACACCTTATGTGGAAAGTCTCAAAAGCAGACTCAGTTGGAAGAAAAGTGCTCTGTGGTTCCTAACCTGAACCTCCTTCCACCAGTCAACCTCAGGACCAAAAACCTGCCATCAGTCCCGTTGTTCTTAAGGCTGACCCACGTCTAGCAGCCCCAGAGAGGAGCCTTCTTGGTCCTAACTCAGAAATGGTCAGGTCCCTCTAAAGCTTCTTGCTGGATTCATCCACACTGAAGGTCAGGTGGCTAAGGAAATGCCTACTGTGGACTCTCAGGGCTGATCCAAGGGCCCTGCCTCACAAACCCAGAACTAACCAGGGATTACCCCACCCCCTATATTTGTCCCACAATATACAAGATTTCCATAAATAATGTATCTGCCCAAGGGTCTGGGATTGTCTTAAAGAATGAATTCCTACCCTGATGAGCAATTACAGGGTTCCCTCTGCCCTGTTGTCTCTCTTTGGATGCCTCCATCTCTGTATCTTGGGTCTTGCCACCCTCAGACCCCAGGTCCAAATCTTGCACATCCAGCTGAGTGCTTTCCTCCTCATGTTCTATGGTTCCTGCTGCTTTCTGGGGCTCTCCAGCCTCCACAGAGGCATCCCCCTCTTCTTCTGAGCTAGCTCCATCACCACTGTCTTCTTCAGACTCTTCTTTAGATAGGGTTCCCCCTTCTTCACCACCCTCTTCCTCAGAGGAGGCCTCAGCTGGGCCCTCCTCAGGCATCCCTGACACCTGGCCCTCAGAAGGGTACTTCTCTGTCTCCCTGTCCTCAGAACTCTGGGTGGCCTCTACAGCCGAGCCAGCCTCCTGGCTAGGTCTAGGCTCCCCTTGGTCCTCAGCCTTTGACTCTTCTCCAGCTGATGTTGCATCCAGGGCTGTAACTAGCTTTGTAGGCTGGTGTCCAGGCCCTGGGCTAGCCTCAGCTTCTCCTTCTGCAGCTTCTTCTGCCTCTCCTCCAGAAGACAAGTTGTCAGAGACCGTGTCTAGGTCAACAGGCTGGTGATCAGGCCCTGTGATGGCTTCATCTTCTGACTGCAGGGCATGGCTTTGGGGCTGGTCCTCTGCAGCCATGCCAGCCTCTGATTCATCTCCAGAGTATGTGGTATCCTGGACTCCATGTAGCTCTACAGATGGGTGATCAGACCCTGTGTTACCCTTGCCTTTTGCCTCCACTGTGTGGACCTCTTCACCCTCTGTGCTGGGAGAGCTCTGGGTGGCTTCAGATTCTGTCCCCACTGCTGTGTCTTTCATGGGACTATCTCCTAAGATTCCCTTGGATTCCTCAGGGACCTCACTACTTCCCTCTTGTACTTCTGCATCCGCACTGGCAGCCTCCTCTGTGGAGAGCCCCAGCCCAGCCTCCTCCTGCCCTGGTTCCCCTCCAGAACTTAACTCTGGCCTCTCTTCTTCTGACCCCTCGGCCCCTCCTGGAGGAAGGGTGCCTGTTGCTGATGGGCCCTTCTCTTCCTCCCCAGGCCCTTTAACATCCCCAGATGGAGCTGACTCTGCAGCTGAGGTATTGGACAGGCTAGCTTCAGATTCGGAGCCCTGGCCGTTGGCAGTGGAAGGGGCCCCTGCTGGGGTCTGCTCCAGGCTCTCAGCCTCCCTGCTGTCTGGGTAGTGAAGGAGCAGGTTCTTGTCTCCAGGGGCCGCATCTGCATAAAGCGCCCTTTCTTTCTCCTCTAGACTTGCATCTCCAGCAGAGAAATGATTCTCCAACAAATTGCCAACATCTTCTGTGCCACCCGAAGCAGAGACTTGCAGTTCTAAATGATTAGAACATGATTAGTCAGTTCACAGGGTTGGCACCTGCCCTGCTTCTCAAGAGTCTATG
The DNA here is from genome assembly GCA_004025045.1 of Sigmodon hispidus. Lineage (NCBI taxonomy): Eukaryota > Metazoa > Chordata > Mammalia > Rodentia > Cricetidae > Sigmodon > Sigmodon hispidus. The sequence goes on from PVIH01001030.1 coordinate 234,890, forward strand.
AGTCTAGCTCACACTGCAGAGAGCAGCACATGTGCCTGTGTCCCAGCCTGGGTCCTCTGGACCACCTGCCTCCCTCCGAGCCTGTGGGCGTCTACAGATCAGGGAGTTACAGCATTGACTTGTTGTCTACTAAGAGAGTTAGCTGCTGTGGTAAGCCAGGAGCCCCCAAATCCTGGCCCTGACCTTCACATTGTCCCCATGTCCTGATGACTATATATGGATAGAAACTTGGGTGAGCCCTTCCAGTCCTTCCTCAACCTTGCAAGGTGCGTGGCACGTGCCACCTGGCTCCTGAGGAGATATTCCAAGATAGGACAAATGCTGGAGCATTCTGCTCCTGTCAGTTCCTAGAGTCATTAACCAGCATGCTTTTATACCGCTAGCTATCGGCAGAGGAGTGAAAACAGGTGTTCGCAGGCCAGACAATCTTAGGTTACAAGGCGAAGTACTTAGGGGATTACTTGTGGCTCTCGCTTTATTAAGTCACACATCTAACCCTGTCCCCTTAAGGGCAGGCATTCGCTGGCCTCCCTACCTCAGATTAGAGGGAACAGGGCCTGAGGAGGAGACATCCAAAATGGGCAGGGCCTGGGCTTCCCAATGGCCTCAGCCAACCCCTTCTGAGGGGATCCCCTTCTAAGGTTCTGCAGCTGTACCCACAGAGCAGCGGGCACAGGGAGAACAGAACAAACAGAGACTGCCACCAGGGGTCAGGTTGGGTATTTTTGGAAAACGGGGTGGAAGCAAAGCTTAGACCTATCCCCTCTGACCTCCCAAACTGGGATCTGTTTAAAGAAGAGGCCTGCAGGAAAAACTGCAAGGCCACAGGAAGGGGCAGAAGACAGTCCCTCTTAGGGAAAGCTTGGATCCCCTCCTTCATTGACATAATAAGCCTTTCTGTCTCCAGGTATCCAACCCATCCCTTGACAGTTCTCTGCTGCAGGCAGGGGCAGGCAGTCTCCAGTTAGGAATTGGTGTTTTCTCACTAGTTCCCAGTTAGTCAGCTTGTTTGTGTCCACTCCCGAAGGAGAGGAAGCTGTGGGCACTTATTATAAAGAAATCCTAGATACAAATCTATTAAACTTCACCCCAACATAGTAGACCGTTTGTAAGCTTGTTTATTCTGCCTGGCAGATTTTTAGACCCAAGTTAGTGGTGGTCTTTGGTTTGCACAGACACATGCCCACCATGTGACTAAGAGATGACCAAACACAGAACGGCCAACTCTTAGTCCATGATGCGTCAGAAACATGGAAACCCTTGATGGGGATCCCAGCCCCTGACTACATGCACCCTTTTCCCAGAATCAAGCTCCTTGGTGGCAGGATGGGTGTGTTCCCAGCAGTCAAGACCCTTGCCGGCCCTGCAGAAAGTTGTAGGAGAAGTCTACATTCACATGAGAACCAGTAAGAGTCCCTGGTTCCTTGGTCTTAGCAGGATGGGAAGCTAAATATACCTTCCTTCCCCCATCCCTTCCCCTTCATTTCTATCTCTCTAGTTCTGAGTAGAATCTGTGGCAGGAATTTGCCTAAGAAGACAGTCTTCTGAGCAGCAAAATGTATAAATATATGATATACATTCATATTTTTTTAACCATGACAGGCAATGGAAAATATCCCAATCTCACTCAATTTACTTAGACTTACTTACTTCTGGAAAACAAGTATTACTTTTCTCTCTGTCTCTTTTTCTCTCTCTCTTGTTTTGTTTTTCAAGACAGGTTTCTCTGAGTATCCCTAGCTGTTCTGGAATCACTCTGTAGTCCAGGCTGGCCTTGAAATAAGAGATCTGCCTGCCTCTGCCTCCCAAACTGAGATTAAAGATGGGTGCCACTGCTGCCTGACTACTTACATCTCCTTTACAGGTGAGAAGACTGGGATCCAGGGCCCTACCTGTATCACTAACTAGCTAGTAACAGGCTGAGGACCTTTGATTTCTGACCTGGAAAGGATATTGCCTGACTTCTGAGCAAGGTTATCACTACTCAAAGTGTGGCCCGGAGACCAGCCTCTTCCTCAGCATCACCTCAGAGCTTCCTGCAGACAGTCTCAGAAACCAGACAAAGCACGTGGGTCAGAACACTTATTGAACAGGATGCCCCAGGTGACTAATTTACACATTCCTATGGTTTGAGAGGCCCTGGCCTCCACCACTTCCTCTCCTCTCCTTTCCTGTGGTTTTCAACACTTGGAATCACCTTCTTGATTCTCTATTTCCTCCCCTTCCTTAGTTGTTCAGATTTAAATTATCCAGGATGTAGCCCTAGCAACAACAACAAAAACATGTCTTCAATAATCACAGCACACAAAGTTACAAACCACTGCAGCTTCCACATTGGAAGGATCCCCATTTAACTTCCAATTTGAGGTAGGCATCCAAGACCTGGTCTCTTCCCTCAGCACAGCAATAGTGCCCAGCTCTTCCTCTGATGTATCTAACCATTTCCACAGGCTCCTGTTACCCTATGATGACCGTGCTACTGCTGGTGGTGGTAGTGATGATTCTGAGCTAAACAGATTCTAGGTGTGGCTTCTTTTTATATTCCTGATATTCTCAAAAGAACCTCTGCCAGGTGTGGTGGCTCATGCCTTTAATCCCAGCACTAGGGAGGCAGAGGCAAGCGGATCTCTGTGAATTTGAGGCCAGTCTGATCTACAGAGTGAGTTCCAGGACAGCCAGGGCTACACAGAGAAGCCCTGTCTCACAAAACAAACAAACAACAAAAACCCCTCTGACTCCAGTGGGAGAAGCTGGCATTATCTAAAAGAGCATGAGGAGCCGGATGTTGAGGGGATACCTGACCTTCACACTGCCGTTTCCACTGCCAGTCACTGGACCCTGTGTGTGCCTACATTAACATCTCCCATCTTTGGTTTTTATATCTTAAAGCCAAAGCACCCCTGATTGACTGTTAAGCAGTTTGGAATGAAAATGATTGAGGCCCCATGGCCTTCTTCTCAGGCTAAAACTAACTGCTCTGGCAGAAGGTCTTTCAGTGAAATCAGCTGTCCCGTTGGGGCTCTCAGAGCTCAACCTCAGGAAGCACTGGACCCAAATCTGTTGAGGAGACACATCTCCTGCTCAGTCTCCTGAGACCTAAGGCCATGCCCTCCCCTCCCTCCCTCCCTGGCTTCTTGCCAGTTCCCGCTGGTGCCCAGAGCAGGAGGGAGAGGACACAGAGGATCCCGGTGGGCTGAGTTCTGGTGAAATGAGTATCCTGTATGACACACCACCTCAGTGTTGGCCAGGCCTGGGCACTGATGTCAAGACACATGAATAGCAGGCCTTCAGCTCATCCTAGAAGCCCTGACAGACTGAGATCCAGCCTCCCTCACACTCAGGCACAGCCTGGCTCAAGCCAGCACTACCTCTCCGGGCACCCCCTCTACCATCAGCCCTGTTGGGGAATCTAAGCTTTTAGTTGCTCTCCCAAAGCCACACCCCAACAGTGGCTCCACATACTGCTCGGTTCCTTTCCTTTCTCCCCACAGTCAAGCACACTGGCTTTGTTCTGCTCCTGCATTGTCCCACAGCACTTTCTGCAGACTCAGAGACTGATGAGTTTCCAAGGGCCTGTGAGTCCAAGTGGAAAGGAGAAAGCTCCGGCCAGGGAGGAGCTTTAAGGCTGGCCAGAGGACAAGGTCAGCCTGGGACAGAGCTCTTGTCTGTGGTCTTGTGTTCTCACTGTACCTGAGTGCTTTACCTGCTTATGTTCCAGGGATTTCCTAAGGGGAGAGGGAAGATGAAATGGCCTAGAGACAGGGCCTCCCTGGATCTGTTCCTGTATGGCTGCTTTTTCTGTTTCTCCACTTTGCTGACCCACAGGTGCAAAGCTCTGTGCTAGATCCTGCCTTGCCCTCAGGGCTCTGAGTCGCTTTGGAGCCCTTAGTCTCTGATCCTCCTCACAGTCCTCTCAGGCAGAAAAGGCAAGGGTTAGCAAGCTCTCCTGAAATGAGGAAGCAGACCCAGGAAATGGTAAGGTATTTGTTCCGCAAACCATTCCTGCAGAGTCCTGCCTGGGAATGGTGTACTGAATCTGGGCTCTGTTTTATAAGATAATTCTAGATAACACCAAGGCTGGAGACCCTCAACACTAAGTCTTCCTCAGGCAAGTAACAAAGAGCTCCATTCCAAAGTTGAAAGTGGAGGTGTAAAGAACAGATCTCAGAACTCAAGAGATTTTTTTGTTTACTGATCTGTTCTTAACTCAGCTCGATGTAAAGGTTGTCTCTTTAGGATCTGGGGAGCTGAGTGGAGAGAGGGTCTTAGTATGTATCCCTAGTCAGCCTAAACTTAAACTGTAAATCAGGCTGACTTCAAACTCAGAGATTCATCTGCCTCTGCCTCCCAAGTGCTGGGATTGAAGGCGAGTGCTAGCTCTTCGGCGATCTTTAGTAGGATAGGCTGAAGTTATTCTCCTACATGCTTTCCCATCTACTTGATCTGAAATTATGACGGTCAGTCATACAGAAGTACGATATCTTTTGACCATCACTCATACACACTTATGCAAATGATGCCAGGAGAAAAGCCTTTCCTGGTTCTACACCTTATGAGGAGCACACTGGCCTTGAGGTACATAGGAGTTTCAGGTCCCACCATTTGCCCTTGACCCACAGTCAGCTTCTCAAAGTGCCTGGGGAAACCTCAGAACCCATGATGTTGCTGCTATTCTCAAACTTTCAAAATAATACCCTCTCTTTTGTGGGCAGCAGGCTGACCCTTTCTTCTAGGCTGCATAGACATGTCCAGCAGCTCCTCTGCTGTCTTCATTTGTTTGTTTCACTTGTTTATTCCCTCTGCCTTACTCTACAGTGGCTGCTCACCATTCAGAGTTCCCTCTTCTGCATCTCAGGCAAGGCCCTCATCAAACACTATAGCTGATGGCTGATGCCATTTAGAGCTTCAGTAGAGAAGTGTCTACCAGAACAAGGGCTGTCCTCATCCTCCCAGGCCCCAGGACATTCTCTAGCCATCTCTGGCCTTTAGCCCTTCCTCCAGACAAGAGAGACAGGGTCCCATAGAAGAGGCAGTGCAAGTTATCTTTGACTTCAGGGCCAAGTCTCTAAAGTCAAGGCTAATCCCACTGGTACAGCTCGTCCCTGACTGGACTGTAGCCCCCAAAAGATCACCAAGGGAACAGGACACAACAGCAAAGGTAGCAATCACAGAGAACTGTGACCAACAGTGACCAACCACTCTAATTTCACTAAGCAAAACTCTAAAAAGCACCTGCCTGATGCCACAGGAGTCATTGGCGGTATCTGCTCCTACCCAGCTTGCTGCTATCTCTAAGGCGTCCCTGGGCCAAGACAGCCCCACCCCTTCCTCTACTAAGCCAAGGACAGGAGCTATGTTTGCCTTAGAACAGGGACTTCTTAGCCAGACTACTTCTCCTTCTGAAAAGGATCAGAATCTTCACCACACTTGTTTTTAACCTATGGAGTCTGAGAACTGACAGATCAACTTTACTCCCCACCTCAGCTCACTTCTAATTCCCTGGGTACTTGGTTTGAGAGGTATAATGAGAAACTGGTATAAATCCCATGACCATTGGTAGATATATAGGTGCTTGGTCTAAATACCAGGGGATTTACTAGTGTAGATGATGTTTGCTCATTTTTGCTTTTGTTTGTTTGGCTGGTTAATGCACTGGTTGGTTTTGCTTGCTTTTGAAATAAGCTCCATAGCCTGGTATCAAATTCATTATGTAGTCAAGGCTGGCCTTTAACTCCTAACCCTTTGGCCTCTACCTCCCAAGTGCTCAGATCGCAGTATGCAATTCACTAGGCCTGGATAATTGTTTTAAGTCAAGGTCCTGCTATGTAGTTCTGGCTGGTTTGGTTCTACAGAACCCAGCCTGGCCTCAAACCACAGCATTCTTTTTGCTTTAATCTGAGTGATGGCACCGTGAGCATGTGCTACTACACCTAGCTTGCTTATTCATTTTCTTTCTTTTAAAAAAAAAAAAAAAAAAAAAAAAAACAAGTACCATCTCTTTTTTTAAAAATATTTATTTTTATGTATACAGTGTACAGAAGAGGGCACCAGATCTCGTTATAGATGGTTGTGAGCCACCGTGTGGTTGCTGGGTATTGAACTCAGGACCTCTGGGAGAACAGTCAGTGCTCTCAACCTCTGAGCCATCTCTCCAGCCCCACTTATTCATTTTCAAAGACGAATGTTTCTAGGAGAAGCACAATATTAAGCCCTGAGCTGGAAACAGCTCAGATAGTAGAGTGCTGGCCCAGCATACACAAAGCAAGGGTCCAGTCCCCAGTGATGTCCCGTGTGTACATTCCCAGTACTTGGGAAGTAGAAACAAGATCATCAAAAGCTCAAGTCAACCTGGGCTACATGAGACTATCTCAAAATAAATAAATAAATAAATAAATAATAACAAAGAGAGAAAAGAAAGATTACATCATGCGCCCCCACATGAACTGATAGAAGCAATGCTGCTGAACTGTCTCCCAGAGATCAGCACAAGCTGTCTAGCTCCCATATCTCCCCACCTTTCAGCCTGAAGAAAGTGAATCTCCCTGGTATCTATAGGGAAGGATGCTGGGAGAACCGACTGACTGACGGTTTAACTTTTGGGTACCCTGGGGAGATATCCAGTGGGAGCCAAAGGAGTGCAGCTCCCTCTAGAGATGTTAGTCACTGGGGCTCAGCAGTGAAGGGAGTAGTGAGATCAGAACACCTCTTTCCCAATTCTGCTTGATTCTCCATTTGGGAACTGGATCTTTCCAGCCTGGGCCTGAGCAGAATCTTTCCTTGGCCACACATGACAGGCTGAGAAGACTTCTGGCCCTTAAGCTAAAAGAGCAGTCTCTCTGGGTACACTTGGAAAACCTGAGAGCCAGGCTCCATCTGCATGACCTTGGGCTATCTATCCCTAATCTTCCTGCAGCAGCTGAACATACTCACAAAATGCAGATCCTAGTACCCTGCTTTGACAGGCCCCTTGGAGCATTTTAAACATAAAATGATGTTTAAACGCATCCAACAGTCTGCTGGAGCACAAGTTGGGAGGGGGAGGGTGTCCTGTGGACCCAGGTCTACAACAGGCTGTTCGGGAAGAGTCCTGTGAGGCCCCGTATTGACAGTGTAGCAGAGACCAGGGGCCTTGAACCAAATCTATGGTTCTTTGTGCCTGCAAGGATTAAAGGATTTACTTCATGACTCACTATGCCTCACTTCAGCTTCCATGAGATTGTTCCCTTTCTTCCATTTTCTTCTTTTCCTTTTTTAACTTAAATTTTATTTTGTTTTATTTTGAGACGGAGGTTGCAGAGCCAGAGGGCTGATGTGAGGGGATGGGAGATGGGTGGGATCAAGATGTATGATGTGAAAGACACAAAGAATAAGTTAAAAAAAAAAAAAGTTTTAAAAAAAAAAAAAAGCATTCACCAAATGGTAGGTGTGACACTTAGCTCCTAGAAGAGCAAAGATCAAGTCCCAAACATGCAGCGTGGCTAGAACAAAGCTCGCTTTGAACAAGAGGGGTGCAGTATTACCCCTCACCTTACTTCTCTGGACCCTCTAGGTCTGGGCCCTCGCTCAAGAGACCAGAGAAGGACTACTCAGAGCTCCTCTCCAGCCACCAGCCACAAGAGCTGAGGTGGGAGCTGCAGGATTTGTTGGAGGTAGTGATAGTCTTTTGAGGCTCCAGCTGCTCCAGGAACATGAAGGAACTGGAGGTACCAGAGGCCAAGAGTTCATTCTGATGAGCTTAATGGTAATTCCTATGATCATTATTCCATCAGCCGTGACTCACCTAGAAACATCTGAAGCTATACAGAGTCCTCCCATCCATTTCAGATCTTTCCATGAAGTCACTAAAGTGAGGTGACCAGGCTTGCACTTTACCCCCAAGTGCAAATCACACAAATACACAGAACCATCATAAGGGCTGCATCTGTCTGAGAATGGATGGAAGGCCCTTCCAAAAGGAAAACAAAACAAGCAAATAAAAAATACTATAAACATGGGCTGGAGAGATGGCTCAGCGGTTAAGAGCACCCTCTGCTCTTCCAGAGGACCCGGGTTCGATTCCCAGCACCCACATGGCAGCTAACAACTATCTGTAGTTCCAGTTCCAGGCAAACATCAAGGCAAATAAATAAATAAAGTTTAAAAAAATTTAAAAAAAAAATACTGTAAACAAAACAAGCAAACAAACAAAAAATGTAAGGGCTGTTCAAAATAATAAACCCTTCATGCATGCTACAGTCCTGAAGACTCTGGTGAATGCGGCCTTTGCCTCACAGACAAAGTAGTAGCTCTGGCTTAATAGAACCCTTGTGGGCTGATCCGGTGAAATGAGAGCTAATTTTTGCAGGGTTTGAAGGACTTCATGCAGCATCTGTAGAACTGACCACAGTCAACTTTCTTCCTCACCACCTCCTGTAGCTGTGCTCAAACAATTCAGGTGAGAGAAAGTGCCATACCTAGAATCCTGGGGAAACAGTACCAACACTGCTGCCCAGTCTACCAGTGAGATGGTTTTGCTGCTCTCACTCCAGTCACCATAGAAGCTACCTATTCTGGAGTCTGTCCATAGTGAAAAGGAGGAAAGTCAAGCCAAGGACAGAGGTGGGGGTCAGTGATAGAACAGGAAGTATATCCCAGCCTATCATATTCTAGCCTATAGACACTTATAAACAGAAAAACTGCTGTTTGGCCAGAGCTTTCCACTTCTTATGTGGGATATATTGTATATTTAATAAAAATCAGTCTAGAATATCATTTCTGAGAATATCCCCAAATCCATGACAGAAGAGCTCCATTTATGGGCCCTTATATCCATCCCCCCACATCTTTATTTTTAGTCTTATGGTTATTTTGTACAATAGAGGCTTCTAAAACTGAAGGGAAATTATAAATTAATTAGTTCAACTCTTATCTCACAAATGAAAAAACAAGTCCAGGGAAGAAAAAAAGGGTGCTAGAAGTCCCCCGAGAGTAAGTACAGCCAGACCAAGTCCAGACTCATCTAACCTGTCTTCACACACCGGTTCTAACCAAATACAGCCCCCTGCCTACCTAATAACTCTAACTTTTTATGTCCACATTACACCCTCTTTCTGAGACCCTGTGTACCTAGGCTTGCTCACTCACTCCCCTATTTGTCTTCCTAACATGCCAGAAACATCTAGAGCAGGTGTGAGGCACGAGTTCATTTGGAGATTTTAGGAGGAGTTCAGTGGAAAGCCAACCAACCTTCACTGTGAAGTCTTTGAAATTCCAAGGTCACAAGAAGATTGTAAAGATGGTGTTGTCTGTCCTGTTAGAGGACTCAAAAGGGAACCACCCTAAAGTTGATGCTGCTCAAACAGGACAAACTCAGCCTCCAGAGCAGCGGTTCTCTACCTTCCCAGGGCTTCAACCCTTTAATACAGTTCCTGTGCTGTAGTTAAAATTATTGTCATTGTTACTTTATAACTATCACTTTACTATTCTTAGGAATTCTAATGTAATAACGTAATCTGTTTTCCAATCGTCTTGGGCAGCCCCTATGAAAGGGTCATTCAACCCCTCCAAGGGGTCTCGACCTATGGGTTAAGAACCTCTGCTCAATAGGTGGTGGTGGCACAGGCTTTTAATCCCCAGGACTCAGGGAAGGGAGGTGGGTCTCTGAGTTCAAGGCCAGCCTGGTCTACAGAGTGAGTTCCAGGACAGTTAGGGCTACACTCAGAAACCATGTCTTGAAAATTCTGGTCTAAAGTAAATCCAGTCATTACCCTGAATTCTCCTTCCAGAGCCTGGAATATCATCGGCAAACTTGTCTAACATATTCAGGCCTCCTAAGGCGGACCACTCCAGAAATCTGAGACCCAGAACCTCAGAACCTAGGATAGGCCCCTTGGAACATGCCCCTTGGCCCCTTCCCACAGGACTCCCTCTCTGGACATCTGACCCTTCAGAAGTCATTGTGGGCAGATCAGTCTGAAAACAGCCTCCTTCTCTGGTGACTTTAAGTGTCACTAAGAGCCTGGATTCTGCGCACCCCACCTCTCCTATTCAAATACACCACTGCATACTTTTTCTTAGGCAGCCTGTAGCCACAGAGAGCTGCAGAAGGCCAGATGTTCCTTTGTTCCCATCAGACTCACTCCAGAGGAGGAAGCTCAAAGCCAAGCTAAAGCAAGTGCCAGGGATGAGGGCCACATAGCTGGGTTTGAGGGGCGGGTGCAACAGGCTATACAGCAGGCTACAGTCCTCTCAGTTCATCCCTGCACCAGAGCCAAATACAGTTCTGCACTAAGCTAAGGTCACCAAAACAAAGCACCACAAACTTAGCAGCTTCCAAGGATAGAAATTCAGAGGGTGGTAATGTAACTTGGTTGGAAGGGTGCTTGCCTAGAATGCATGAAGTTCAGGATTTAATTTACAGCACTGCCTAAAATCAGAAGTTGTGGCACATGTCCATAATCTCAGCACTCAAGGTAGAGGCAGGAGGATTAAGAAGTTCAAGATCATCCTCTGCTGTATAGTGAGTTCCAGGCCAGTAAGAGCTTCATGAGACACTATCTAATAAAAAGAGAGGAAGAGAAGAGACAGAACTATAGAAATGGCTGTATGATCACAAGTGCTTCCTGCTGTTCCAGAGGGAACCCGAGTTCAGTGCTGGTGCCCATACTGGGCAGCTTATAACTACAGTGCCAGAGGATCTGACCGCCTCTTCTGCTTCATTAAACACACATGAACATGTAACATACAGTCACTCACACACACACACACACACAAACATTAATAAAAATAAAATAATCTGGGAGATGGTGGTGCACTCAGGAAGCAAAGGTGGATCTCTATGAATTTGAGTCCAGACTGGTCTACAAAACAAGTTCCAGACAGCTTGGGCTGTTACACAGAGAAACCTTGTCTCAAAATACCCAAAAGAAAATTTTAAAATAAAATAAAAATAAATCTAAAGGAAAAGAGAGTGAGAGTGATAGAGAATCCATTCTCTTACATTTCCAAAACCCAGAGTTCGAATCAAGGCATCCATCTGCTGAGCCATGCTTCCTCTGAGCCCTGCAGGGGAGAGTCTGTCTCGCTTCTCCAGCACTCCCTGGCTTACAGCTGCCTCTTTCCATTTCTGTCTCCATCCTCACATGACTTCTCCTCTTTCTCTTCCCAGAGCATACCCTTCTCCCAGGAACTCAGTCAACAACAGCCACAATGGCCTCACTTCCAAAAAACAGATATTTGGCTTAGGGCTAAAGCATGTCTTTTAGGGGGGTATCATGATGGCCTATATGCCTAGAAATCCCTTCTGCTTTTCTATAGGTTTCAGGTTTACCTGTTCCTTTTGCTAGCCATGTCTGGAACCACATCCCTTATTATATCTTTTGCTTTCTATCCTCAGTTCACTTATGTCCAGACTGATCTGCACTGAATAAAATGATAAGACACAAACCTGATCACTATGGTAATGACCTATATTCCAGGTTGACATCTCCAGGAAAAGGGCTATGCCCAATACCTCTTTAGATTTTTATCATCCATGCCTGAAGAGCTATTATTCAAGTCACCTTCATTCAGCATGACTTTCTAAGCAGTCTCCAAAATGCCTGTCTCATTGTCAGTCCTTGTCCCAGGGCCAATCCCTGCTCATATTTCACAGCTCGACTTTGAGGCTCATCTCCTAGGAATCTTCTCCCCAACCTCCATACTTAGTTAGGTGTGTCTGTTCTGTGTTCCTGAAGTATCTGTCACCTTTTCCCCCAGGGAGATGATGGGCAAATGTTTAGCTGACACTTAGCAGCTGTCCCGGTACTACGAGCACCTGATGAATGCACTGAGAACATGTGACAATAAGCCTCCTTTCTCAGTCAGTGTTTCCCAGTCAGGGCTATCTATAAACAGACCACAGAGTCACCCCTTCCCATGCCCCTGTGTGCTCCACACAGCAGAGTAACAGTGGGGTCCCTCCTCAGTGCACCCCTTCACTTGTTCCTGTCTTATGCAAAGGAAGAGTCAAAGTTCTACCATGACCTAGAGGCCCATGTGACCCGTGACCCTCTGCCCCACTTCCTCTGTGACCTCCTGTCTTCTCCTGTGCCACCCTGACCACTCTGTCCAGACACTCTCACTGTTTTCGGATCCTCCCAGGGACCCCCTGGCTCATTGTGCTTCAGTTTCTGTCTTCTGAGCATGCTCTTCCCAGACACTTTTGTTCTGATGTTGCCACCTCTGGGAGGCATACTCCAACTACCCCACTGAAGATCATCCCTCTTAGCCTTGCTCTTCTCTCCCTCATTTTATTTTTCTTCACTGCATCTACTATTTTCTAATGCACAGCATAACTTACATAGTTTCTCGTTCATTGGAATTTGTTTCCTTAGCACCTAGAATAGCTATTTGTGTGGCTGGATACAAAATGGATGGATGGAAAACAATTAGTTGGGTGGAAAATAGAATAAATGGTGGCACAATGAAAGGCCTTTTTTCAACTTGGTAGCAAAATATTTCCATAAGACAAGAGAAGTACCATTGAGCCGTGTCCTGATGCCAATATTCAACCTCCACAGGCCTAGTTCCCATGTGATTAAAGAGCAGTAGACAGTTGCTTTCCTGCCTTACTGTGTAATAACCAAGGGAACAAAATTGCCAAACAAAATCTCCTCCCCTTGAAGACATTGGGATCTTGTCAGATAAGTAGGCAGGAAGCCAGAACTAACCATCCAGCATCAGTTTCCATGCCTGAGAAGGGACTGTGGACAACATAGGCCCTGAGTAGTTAGTTGCTCATGAGAGCTGAGGTTATTTGGGGTCAGACACTGCAGAAGACAAGCCAAGTGTGTGAGGGAAGCAGTGATTATGGTTAAGAGGGCAGGAGAGACCTGGACAGAGCCGAGCACACAAAGCCAGGCTAACAGGAAACCAGTCCGTTCCTTGCCTTGTGGCCACTGGTCAGCATTTTTGTTGTTGTTGCTGCTCTTTTAAAAAAAAGATTTATCTGTATGTGTTTGTGAGCGCATGTGCTATGAGTATGTGGGTACTTGAATAGGCCAGAAAACACCATCAGATATCCTGGAGCTCTACCTGATGTGGGTGCTGGGACCCACATTCAGGTCCTCTGAAAGAGCAGCAAGTACTCTTCACTACTGAGCAATCTCTCCAGTACCTACAGATGCACAGTTCTGAAAAGGTCTGAAAACCTATACTAGGCAAAGATTGAATGTAATTTCCTGACCCTGCTTCCTCCAGAACCAGGATGTGCTAAAGTGTCCAGCTCCCAGAACATCCTAGATGCCCAGCTCAGGTTTGGGCACTCCTGCTCCTCAACTTGTCCAGTAGGGAACCTCTGCTGCTGGCAGGAGGTCTGTGAAAATGGGGGCCTCACAGAGTGCTCCTTCACCAGTTTAGTCTAAGCAGCTTCTGTGAAGACTGGGAGGGGCTTCCACATCCCACATATCTCTTGTGTGGCTTCTACAACATCCATGGGGCTGAGATCAAAAAGGGACATGGATACAGGGTCTCACAAAGAAAGCACATGTGCATAGATTTCCAACTTCTGGGTCCTTGCTTTCTATCACTAGCCATCCAGAAACTATTTCCCCTCCCTGGGCTCTTCTACCTCTAGCTTGTTCTATAGCTGAGGCAGTCACACACACACACACACACACACACAGAGAGAGAGAGAGAGAGAGAGAGAGAGAGAGAGAGAGAGAGAGAGAGAGAGAACCCTTACAAGCTATGCAGCTGTTCCAGGAATTTGCTCAGGCCAGCTGTCCATACATTCATTTAACATGTTTCCCATGGGTGTGTCAGCAGAGCTCCAAATTAGCCATCAGGTCATTGTAGGGGCCAAGACAACAGGTGCCCCCTCTGCCCAACAGAAGACTACTGCCCAAGGGACATAAGAGCTCAACATATGGAGGTGGCAACTACTAGATATTTTAAGGTTCACAGCTGAGTGGGTTGAATGGTGTGCTTTCAATATGTGTGTCCACCATGACCTGATCATGGGACCTTATTTGGAAATAAGATTTTTGTAGATGTAATTAATTAAGATGACATCATGTTAATTAGGGTGAGCCCTAAACCCAGTGTCTTTAATATCTTTATATGATGAGGGTAAAACATAAAAGCCCAGACAGGGAAAGGGGTCATTGGAAGGCAGAGGTGAGATTGGAAAGATGAAGAAGCTAGAAGCCAGGAACACCAAGAATAATTGGCAGTTATAAGAAGCTAGAAAAGACACAGAAGCTTTATCCACAGGGCCTTCAGAAGTACATCCCTACTGATGCCTTGATTTTTGGATTTCTAGCCTTCAGAAGTCAACAAGAATACATTTGTGGGTTTGGTTTGATTTGAGACAGGGTCTCACTGTAAACCAGGCTGGCCTTGAACTCACAGAACTCACCTGCTTCTGTCTCCTAAGTGCTGGGATTAAAGCTGTGCACCACCACACCCAGCTATTTCTAGTGACTAGTTATGGCAACCACAGGAAAATAACATAGGAACCAACCCTTAAGCTTGGCCCTCTGAATTCTGCCAAACACTCCCCCACACTAAGCCAGATGTGATCACTAGTCCCTGTCCCTACGGTTCTGACATCCACATGCTTTGAAACCCAGTTTGAGTGTCCCCTCCCAGCCACAAAGCCTGTCTGACAAGTGTCCCCCTTCCCTGCTCTCTCTGGATACTTATTTTTAGCCCCTGATTCCATCTACCTTATATGGTTCTCTGTTCATCTCGTGAGTATGAACTACCCCCTTTCCTGGTTTGTAAGCTCTTAGAGGACAGAGAATCACAAAGATATTAACAACCCTAGTGGGATGGGGGGCTGTGAAATGCTGACAGATCCCTTAGCTGTTCATGTCCTACGATATCTGAGGAAACTGGAAGCACATGTCAAGTGGTAGCATATGCTCAACACTGAAAAATGCTCTGATACTGTCATAGCCCTGCTAATGTTAAAGAAGCATGTTAGGCTGGAGAGATGGCTCAGCAGTTAAGAGCACTGACTGTTCTTCCAGAGGACCTGAGTTTGATTCTCAGTATTCACGTGGCAGCTAACAACTGTTTGTAATTCCAAGATCTGACACTCTTACACAGTTATACATGCAGGCAAAACATCAATTTACATAAAATAAAAATTTTTTAAAGAAAGCATGTAATATCAAAGAACATCACTATGTAGCTCTGGATGTCCTAGAGCTTACTGGGTAGACCAGGCTGGCCTTGAACTCACTATATATCTCCGGATATTGGGATAACCTTGAACTTCTGCACCCCCATATTTACCTATTGTGCTGGGATTATAGGTACACACCACCATGGCCAGTTTATATGGTGTCAGGAATGAAGCCCAGGACTTTTCCATGTTAGACAAGCATTTTACCAACTGAGCTATCCATTCCCACCCCCACCCCAACCCCACCCCCAGCTCCTTTTTCCTTACTTAATCACATAGTCCCCATTGTTATTAATGGTTCAAGTATAACTATCCCCAATTTGGAGGAAAAGAGATGGGTACAAGATGAGAATGGTGAACGTGTCTATAATCCCAGCCTTTAGGAGGTTAAGGAAGGACTATGAGTTCAATGTCAGAAACAGAGACATGAGAGAGAGACATTGTTAATGGAAAGAAGAAAGGAAGAGGAGGAGCCAAGGGTTTGGCTTTGTCAGTCAAGCTTTTACCTATTGCCATCTAGGGAAAATTCTATTTGAGACAACTGGCCAACCAGGTTCTAACCCAATGGCCACTTGGAGGAGGACCAGGGGCTGCAATTTGGCAGTGGCCTGCTGGGGGAGGGAAGGAAGGAGGGGACTCCCAAGCAAGTTCCAGGGCTCTCCCCTGGCTCAATTCTGGGCTGAGCTCCCAGCACAACCCACTTCCTGTAAGCACTGAACTCCAGGCCAGGCTTTGCCTGCACCTGTTTGAACTCAGAGTGATGGGCCCCTGCTCTAGAAGAATCCAAAAATATCTGAGAGGGAGGAGAAGGGGGTGGGTCTAGTCAAAGGAAGAGCAGGCTAGGGAGACAGCCACTTAGCTTAACATTCAAGGCCCTTCCCAGCTGGTGGCAACCCATCAGCGTGGCCTTGTCTCCCCTGAACATGAGCCTCCCATTCTACCCAGTATGGCTCTCATCCTGTTCTTGCTGGTGCAAAACTGGTGCCTGTAGATAGCTCTGCTTACACAAATCATCTGCTCATTCATTAGACATTATTAAATGCCTTCAGTGATCCAAGCTCCATGGGTTTGCAGGGAGTATGTTCCCAGGGCCCCACTAGAGGCCTGAAACCACGTAGTACTGAATTCTATAGAGGCTATGTTTTTTCCTGTCTATACATACATATAATGCATTTTAAATTTTATCTATTTATCTATTTGTTGGTAAGGAGAGTGCATAAATGCCATGGCACATGTGTGGAGATCAGAAGGCAATTTGCAGGGGTTAGTTCTCTTTCTACCATGTGAGGTCTGGGGATGGAACTCAGGTTGTCAGGTTTGGCAGCCAATGACTCTCCATGCTGAACCATCTCACTGGCCCCATACAGCTTTAATTTACAAATTAAACACAGTGGTAGTGATTGCTGGGAGATGCAGCTCATTTGATAAAGTGTTTACCTAGCATAAACCAACCTCAGTATCACATGAAACCAGGTGTGTTCATGCACATGTAATTCTAGCACTCGGGACGGGGTGGAAGGATGATCAGAAGTTCAAGGCCATCCAAGGCTACAGAGTGAGTCTGATGCCAGGTAGAGCTACCCAAGACCCTGCCTCTAGAAGCAGGAGATGGGATGGCAGCCAGATGGCTCAGCAGAAAAGAATGTTTGCGGCTAAGCCTGGGTAACTTGAGTCTGAGCTCCAGAAAGGGACTGACTCCCCAAAGTTCTACATATATACTAAGGCATGTATGAATGTGTGTGTAAACACACAGAGAAATAAATAAATACATAAATAAATGTAATAAATTTTTAAATTAGGCACAGTGAGCTGAGGTTCTAACTCAGTGCCAGAGTATGTCTGGCATGCATGAGATCCTAGGTTCAATCTGCAGTACTGTGAGAGGGTGGAGACTCAGTAAAAGAGTAATAAACTAATAATTAAAACAATTATAAAACAAAAATAACTAGATCAATTATAACACAATACTATATGGAAACTGAAACAGTGGTCAGTAGAGCAGTGCCTTTAATCCTGACTCTTGGGAGACAGAAATAAGTGTATCTCTCTGAGTTTCAGACCAGCCAGGCCAAAACTATATAGTGAAACTCTGCTTTCTGTTTTTGTTTTTCTTTAAAGTTATTTAAAATTTATGAAAATTATTTATTTCTGATTTTTCTTTTTAATCTTTTTGAGCAAGGATTGATTGGTCATTGTAACTAAAAACAAAACCATAGATTTAAAAACAACAACAAACAACAGATAGTGATATCACATGCCTTTAATCTCAGTACTCGGGAGTCAAAGGCAGGTGGATCTCTGAGTTTCAAACCAGCCTGGTTACAGAGTGTCCAGGACAGTCAGGGCTACACAGAGAAATCCTGTTTCAACAAACAAACAACAACTACTACTACTAATTTACTATGTAAGAGAAATAATGAAAGCCCAGTCTCTTGACCTCTGAAAGCTGACGGTCTGATAACTGTCCCTTCCTACAAGTGTGGCTGACTCCCTCCTGAGCCGACTGTCCTAACTATCCTCTGTACTCCAACCAGAGTGGAGGCTGCAGGGGGTGTTAGCTACATTTTTTACAGTGCAAGTCATCTCTCCAAATAGAAGGTCAGCTTTTCAGGGCTGTGCCATTCCTGCCTGTGCCATGTGGCTCAGCCAGGACCTTGAAGGTCCTGAGAAGGGTCTAAGAGAGTTAGAGACCCCACATCTGCTCCAGCTTTCCCTCCTCGAGGGTAAAATGCCCTCACTCCTGTACACTCACTCAAGTTCCCAGAGAACTGAGTCATTTTGTGGTTTCCTCACTCTCCTGATTACATTCTGATCAGAATCCACCTCAGTCTTTATAACTAAAAGGGATTCCCTAAGGAAGACCATACCCATATTCTGCAAATCTCTGAGGGACCTTCTCTAGCCAAAGATCAGCACACAGTACACACTCACACAGTAGGTAGCAACTGAGGGAAGAAGTAAGAACTCTTGAAAGTGTACAAAGAAGAACCTGGGAAAGTAGTGGAAAGAGAAAAGCCCTTTCCTATTCCCTAAGATCCTTAGAGAGAGTCAAGAATCCCACCCTTGCTAAGATAGTGTCCCATAGAATACCTCTGGCTTCATTGATGGCCACCCTGCTGTCCTGCACCCCATACAGGACCATCTCAGGAAAGACATTACGGAACGGCTCCCACTGGCATCAATGTCTCAATGTCTTCTCGGTGTCCTCAGAATCTCACCCCAGAGCAACTGAAAACAGCCTCCCCCATACTATCTGAGTGAAGAACCTATTATAAGGCACTGGCCTTAAAGGTATGAACAGTTGAGCTCTCAAGCTCTTTAATTCTGATTAAATTCTGACCAAATTCTACTGATTGACTAATCATATTCAGGTTATGAATACAATTAATACATTATTACTTGTACTTCTGGTTTAATTCTGGCCCTTGAATTCTGATTCTCCATGCAAGTTTTCTATCTTGTAACTGAGCAGCTCAGAAATGGCTGCTCTGGGAGGGAGGGTGAATACGTAAGTTGACAAGTGACAGGCATGTCCCCTGATGGCGAAGGGACCTGGAACCTTGGTTGTAAGTAAAAACTACCTTCGTGAGCGGAAAAGAAAAAGGCAGAAACCAAATGGGTTAAGACTACTTGCCTTTTGGCCGCCGCAGCCATCTTTCAGTAACTCGACAAAATGACAAACACCAAGGGAAAGAGGTGCGGTACTCGCTCTATGTTCTCCAGGCCTTTTAGGAAACATGGAGTTGTTCCTTGGGGCACTTACATGTGAATCTATAAGAAGGGTGATATTGTAGACATCAAGGGAATGGGCACTGTTCAAAAAGGAATGCCTCATAATGACTCTTCCATGGCAAAACCGGAAGAGTCTACAATGTCACCCAGCATGCTGTAGGCATCATAGTAAACAAGCAAGTTAAGGGCAAGATTCTCGCCAAGAGAATCAATGTGCGGATTGAGCACATCAAGCACTCTAAGAGCAGGGACAGCTTCCTGAAGCGGGTGAAGGAGAACGACCAGAAGAAAAAGGAAGCCAAGGAGAAGGGCACCTGGGTTCAGCTGAAGCGTAAGCCTGCCCCACCCAGAGAAGCTCACTTTGTGAGGACTAACAGAAAGGAGCCTGAGCTGCTGGAGCCCATTCCATACGAATTCATGGTCTAGTGTACGAAAGAAATAAAGACCTGGACTGTACAGTTGAAAAAAAAAAAAAAGACTACTTGCTGGGTGTGATGGTGGTGCATACCTTTTAATCCTAGCACTCAAAAGGCAGAGGCAGGCAGATCTCTGAGTTCAAAGCCAGCCTGGTTTACAGAGTGAGTTCCAGGGCAGCCAGAGCCACACAGGGAAACCCTGTCTGAAGGGTAAGGAGCAGGAAGACCCCTTAATCCTACAAAAAACAAAACAATCAGGTGCCAACAGGAAAAAGAACAATTTCTAAAATCTCAGAGGAATCTGATAGTCCTATTTTTTCCCAAAAGTATGCTTGTCACCTTCTCCTGCTAGGCACATCAGATTGGGATGGGCCCAGGGGACTGAGACCTCTGGAGCACTGAACAAATCCAAAGCCCGGCTACAGTTGAGTTCACTGTGGCTCCAATTCTTACTCAGTACTAGGTGTAAGAAGGCTACTCTATAGCTCAGCCCTTTTGCACTCAGAACTCACAGACTATGTTGCCTCTGTATGTGATTAAGGGGTTCCACAGGCCTTGCTCACCAAAGCAATGGGGAATTCCACCTTAGAGATGCATTCCTTGAGGTAAAATTGGAATCCTCTAAAACAAAGAGTGACCATAAAAAGTGACAATCCGGGGCTGGAGAGATGGCTCAGCGGTTAAGAGCACCGTCTGCTCTTCCAGAGGACCCGGGTTCGATTCCCAGCACCCACATGGCAGCTAACAACTGTCTGTAGTTCCAGTTCCACGCAAACACCAAGGCAAATAAATAAATAAAAAATAAAAAAAGGTTTTTTTTAAAAAAAAAAAAAAGTGACAATCCAAGCTATTGAGCCCTGCTCTTCCACTGAGGGTTGCTTTTCCTGACTGTTCTATGTTAGATAGTAGAAGTGAAGCACAAAACAGTTGCTGGCAGAGAGGCGGGCTCTGCAGGGTGGATGCATTCTGAAGAAAGACAGCTTCAGTTGTAATGTCTTTCTAAAAAGGCAGGTGAGTAAAGGGATGGGGATTCTGAAGAGTCCAGGCTCTCAAAACGTAAATGAAGGACTCAGGCCTTACCTATCTACAACTCCTCTTGTTCATCTCCCTTGTCCAGGAGAAGGATGTAGGCTTCATAGCCAAGATGAAACCAATGGGTAGACCTGAGCCAGGGTGTCTGTCTTCATCCCACAATGAAGGTAACTCAGGCCATGTGCCTCCCAGATGGGACCACAGCATAATGTTTTCCCACAGTAATTTGGCAGACATTTGTTAGGTACACCCCTTGGGCGATGGAGTCTGAAGCAAGTTTGATTTCTCCTGAAGTCACTGTGACTGAAAGTGCCAGGCTCCCTCTGATGAAGGTGGCAGGTTCACTCTGATGAAAATACTGCTTTATCGTTTCCCCTCCAGCCTCCTCTTCCAGGCATCTCCCAGTTCTTCCTCAACAGTGGAGACTAGCTTGGCTTCAACCCAAACTCAAAGTAACAAGCTCCCTAACTACACAGAGCTCCTGGAAGATTTGTCTGGCTCTCTCCATGGCCTTCCACACCTTTTAGAGCAGTGGTTCTCAATCTATGGGTCATAACCCCTGTGGCAAACCTCTATCTCCAAAAATATTTACATTACAATTCATAACAGTAGCTAAATTTCAGTTATGAAGTAGCAAAAATAATAATCTTATGGTTGGGAGTCATAACAACATGTTAAAAGGTCACAGGATTAGGAAGGTTGAGAACTGCTGCTCTAAAGAAATCCCCAGTGTAGGCCAGAATCCCACAGGCATACTTCCCAGCTCAGCTCTTTGGATAGCATGAGCTACTAAGGCTGATGCTAACTCATGATATCTACCCAAGGTCTCTTCAGGACTTCCCTTAGAGCCACAGTATGCTCGGGCCTTTAGTGTCCTCTTTGAGCATTCTGATATCTTAGATACCCCATTGGTCATCTCCTTCTTGTCCTTTTTTTTTTAAGTCAGGGTCTCATGTAGCTCACTCTGTAGCTCAAAATGACCCTGAACTCCTGACTCTCTTACCTTCGATTCCTAAGTGCTGGAATTACCAGAATTTGTCACCATTCCCAGTATTGTGTGGTGTAGGGAATCAAACCCAAGGCCTTATGCATGCTAGGCAATCACTCTCCTAACTAAACCACAATCCAGTCCGCCCCTCTGCTCTTCAACCTTCTCCTTTCCAAAAGCTCCTTCCCCGTTGGCTCAGAAACATACTCAGTGTTCAAGTTTCTCTATGTCTGCAATACCTTCTGGTCCTGAATTCTGTTACTGGTTTTTATCCCCCCCTACTTAATCTTTGAGTCCCCACATCTAAATATGTTGCCTCTGTGTGATCACTAAATACTCTTAAATCCCTTGTAATCTGCCGGTGACCTCTGGGCTGTCAGAATCAACACCTCATTGTCCCCCACGTCTCTGTGACATTTAATCCCCTTGACTGCCCCTTCCTCTAAGAGACATCCTTTCCTTTGGCCACCAGGCCACTCTCTTTCCTTGTATTCCTTCCCATCTTTCTGAAATTCATTTATTATCTTCTTCCTCTTCCTAATCTGCAACTCCAGTGTCCTTCAAAGATTAGTCTTTGGTCTTATTTTCTCCCTCTGCAATGGCTCCCCCTTCCAAGCCTTGTTGGTCTTTGTTTAAGTGAACTGTATCTCTACATTTCTAGGCCTAATTTTCATCCAGTCCTGGCTCCAATTTCGTCTTTCCTCTGTTCTTGTTGTTTAATGCAGAGATCCTCTACCTAGCCAGGATGATCTTTAACTCATGATCCCCTACCTCTGTCTCCCAATTGCTGGGATTGTGGGCAAGTGTCAGCATATCCAGTCTAATCTCATCTTTCTAACCACTTTCTTTTTTTTTTTTTTTAACTTTATTTATTTATTTATTTATTTATTTATTTATTTATTTATTTATTTATTTGCCTTGGTGTTTATTTATTTGCCTTGGTGTTTTGCCTGGAACTGGAACTACAGACAGTTGTTAGCTGCCATGTGGATGCTGGGAATCGAACCCGGGTCCTCTGGAAGAGCAGACGGCACTCTTAACAGCTGAGTCATCTCTCCAGCCCCCCTTTTTTTTTTTAAACTTTATTTATTTATTTGCCTTGGTGTTTGCCTGGAACTGGAACTACAGACAGTTGTTAGCTCCCATGTGGGTGCTGGGAATCGAACCCAGGTCCTCTGGAAGAGCAGAGGGTGCTCTTAACCGCTGAGCCATCTCTCCAGCCCCTCTAACTACTTTCAATCCCCACCTAGATGTCCTATAGTCTGTGGCACTCAAAATGACCCAAATTGAACTTTGTGTATATATAACAGGGTCTCACTCCTGGCTAGCCTGGAACTTACTAGGAAAACCAAGCTGGTCTCGATTTCACAGAAACCCACTGGCTACACTAGAGTGCTAGAATTAAAGTCACCTATCACCACACTCAGGCCAGTTGAACATTTAGGATATGTTTACTCGTACATAGCAGTCATTTTTTTTCTGATAGTCCCCCATGCCTGCTGTCAGGGCTTCCTGCAGCCTTCTCAGGTTAAGAAGTTCAGCTTTTTGGACCCTAATTCTGTTAGGGTTGTCTTCTTCCTACTTACAAGTTTGCTGAGGTCCAGTCTCTGGATTATATCCTGACATGGCTGATTGATCAGTCTCCTCCAGTCCTACTCCTTCCGATCAACATTACCAGGTTCAGTTTCTCAGAGTCCTCCATGGTTACTCCCCCCAATCCACAGAATAAAGCTTCCTGCTCAGCCACCGCTCAGGGCCATGCACACCTCATGAGGTTGGCTCATCCCATTCCCTTTATATACATTCCTTTCCTGCAGTCTTCTCATAGCTAAACCCTGCCTTCCTCAAGGTCCAACCTTATTTCCCTTAATCTAAAAATACTCCTCAGGGCCAACAAATGCTCAGCAAGTAAGGGTGCTTGCTGCCAAGCCTGGTGACCTTCATTAGATACTCAAAACTTCCCAAAAGTTGGCGTTTGACCTCTGCGTACATGCTGTGGCACATACATGCTCCTCCCTAATCAATAAGTATAAATATTATTTATTTCATAAAAAGATATTCCTCAATCCACTCAGTTCAATAACCCTATTTCAGCTTCTCATATTTTCAAGTTTTACATTATGACAGGCCTGTGAAAAGGAAGCTATCTTTCCTTCTTCTAGACTAAAGGCTTGCCAAAATGTCTTCTGAATTCATCTAGTATCGTACTTTAAAAAACAGCAGGCACAATAAACATAAGATGACTTTATAACATGATGAAATGCTGCAAGCTGTGGGAATGAATGACTTCAGATACCCAGCAACATTACACATACCTGATAGGCGTAGACTTGGGTTAGGAGTAAAGAATGTGTCCATCTCCACAGTAACAGACCCTATTCTGCACAGCACACTCTCCCAGCTGTCACCTTCATTCAAACCAGGAAGCGTATCACCCAGTCTTGTCACCCTCTCAGGCCAACCCAGCAACAGAAGTAGCCATCTTGTCTTCCTTTGTGTCCACAGGAGTTGGGTCCTTTTCAGTCTACACTCACAAGCAGGCACCAAATGGCCAGCTAGTTGCAATTGGCCTTCTCTTCACTTCCCTCAGGAGATAAATGGGCCAAAGCACAGAAAAAGAGGAAAGAGACCTGAATTCTGGTTCTGCCCACCATGAACTAGCTACCTCATATATGGGATTAAAAACAGAATTTCCTGAACTGTGGTTCCCTGTGACATTAGGAAAGGTGTCACTGTTTCAAAGGGATGAATCTATAAGCATATCCTAATGCAGCACTTCAGACTCCATATGGAAAATGGGGAGACAAGATGTCTTGGGCTTGTCTAGCTTTCACAAGCTGGTATCAGGGGGCAGTTCTTTGGGAACCAGAAAGGCTTCTGAGGTCAGCTCTCTCCCTAGAACCCCGAATTCACTGCTCTGAAGTCTCCCAACAGAAGACTGTAGCAGCTGAACTACTCTGTGGAAGAGACAGGAAGTTTCCTTCTAGATACACCAGCCTTATAGAAATGACAGCCTCAAGGAGTGACATGGACACATTACCCTAGACCTATAGGCAGGAACCCCTAGAATACACCAAATCCTTACGATTGGGATGGCTAATGGGCACCAGAGAAGAGTCAAAAATCTGAAAACCAGGGCTGAGATGGGTATGAGGGGATGAATGGACACAAAAATTCCAGATCTCTGATCAAGAAATAGGAAGCAAACATGTCATGAATCAGCCTTTAGCAGTAAGAACCAATGGCTTCCTTAGCATCTACTTACAACCCTCCAGGGAGTCAAAGGATCTGAAGCAACATTCTCAAAAACTTTCTGGGTAGCCCCATCCCCTGCCCCTTTTCACATCTACCCACAGGGGCTGTCAGAGGAAGGGAGGGGAGGAACACAGCTCCCCAGTGGAGTGCTAACAGCATGTGCACGTGCCTCTGTCACTAACTGGAAAGGTCCCTTCACTTCTCTGGGGTTTCCTTTCCTTTACTGTCCAAAGAAAACATTGATTAAATCATCTCTAAGGTTCCTGATGAGACCTATCTCCATGCTAGGTACATAGACCACAGAAAGCACTCAGGTCATTATAAAGAACTCAGGGCAGCAGGACAAGGGTGGAGACCAGAGATATCTGGTGACAGGAGCCCATGGCTGCTCCGAGTCCTGGTGTAGTTACTTGTGACTAATGGCTGGAGAAACAGGGGTGCTGGGTCTCCTAATGGGAAGAACAGGCAACAGGGGTCTCAGAGTCTAGAGGACATGTGGGAGCAATGCAGGGGGAGATAAAAACAAGGAGAGTTCTAGGCTTCCTACCCTTGCAAGTAGCGAGAGGGCTAGAGGAGACAGGGCAGAGGAGAAGGGGAGGTAAGGGACAGGACAAAGAGTAGGAGAGGAGTTCAGGTACAAAGACATGACCTTTGACCAGGATGGCAAAGTCGAGAGAAAAAAATCAACCACTAGGAAAGATTGCTATTATAAGGGAATAGGAAACAATCTGGGGTCTTTTTTAAAAAATTTTTAATTATTTATTTTTATTTTATGTGAATTGGTGTTTTGCTTGCATGTATGTCTGTGTAAGGGTGTCAGATCTTGGAATTACAGACAGTTGTTAGCTGCCACGTGGATGCTGGGAATCAAACTCAGGTCCTCCGGAAGAACAGTCAGTGCTCTTAACCGCTGAGCCATCTCTCCACCCCCCCCCCCAATCTGGGGTCTTGTAACTGCCACCTTACAGTATACAATCTACATCTGGGCAGAGTGGTGGTCACTGAGCTGGAAGGAGCAGGCAGAGACTCTGCATACTGATGGCTCACACTGCTGGGTGCAGGAAAGTAACAACCTGGAAAAGTGTTCACTCAAAGCACATGCCTCTTTTTCCCATAGCAAGGGCTTTGAGCAGAGCTTTTGGAATATTCTAGCTATCCAATTTTCTCTATACCAAGAGAGAAAAATAAAAGATGCCCCTAAAAGGACAGAAATTCCTGGGGCTCTCCTGTGTGGGACCTTCAAGGTGGCAGCTGGGACTGGACCTGCAGAGGAGGGGCTAGGAAGGGAGAGGGTGGCAGTGGCTTCAGGCTCAGGATCCAATTACAGGACTGTTTCCATACTTAGCCACCTGACAGCCGCTCAGAATACTCAGCACTCCAGCTACCACGGCCCCACAGACCAAATTAACTCAAGGGCAGACAAGGGCAGGGCCAACAGCAAGCTCAATGACCCAGAGGCCCCCAGCCTTATCTCTTGCACCCCCCAAAGAATGGCTTTTGTTTGCTCTAACCCCTGCTCTTTCACTAGGACTATCTATACCTCTGTAGCTCCATAGTCTCATGAGACAGAACCTTAAAGATCTAAGACCAGACCCACAACCTCATCATCTCATGTGCAAAGACTAAGCACTAATACAGGAGACAAATCAGGGTGTCCTAGATCCCTAGGGGGAATCTTAGGGCACCTCCCTCAAAGAATCCCCAGGGGGAAGCCAGCCTTGGGAGTCTTAAGAACAAGAGAGGTGGCAAAATGATCGGGTGTCCCCTCCACAGTCTATAAATAACCCCCATGCTGCAACCCAAGCCACCACCTCTATCATACAAAGTGCTGAGATGTCAAAGGAAAGCCACAGCGTACAGAGCTGAGCCCCCTTCTTGATGAAAGATCTTGCCCCTTATAAAGCCTCTTCTCCACTCCTCTGCATTCTGTCAAACTGCTTCCAGCACAATCACCAATTCTCAACTTTATGGTCAAGCTTACACTATCCTGATTCCAATTCTGTCCCACTGCTCACAAAATGATTCCCAGCTTTGCCTGTAATGTCCCACTCTGTCCATAAACATGCAAACCTAAGTCACTAGCCAGAACAAAGTCCTCTGAGTTACCCAATGGAGTAACTCAGAACTTCTAGTTCTGGAAGAACAGTCAGTGCTCTTAACCTCTGAGCCATCTCTCCAGCCCCAGAACTTCTAGTTCTAAGATTATGTTATTTTTATCCATCTCAGAGATCCCCCAGGCTTGACTGTGAGGGTCCTAGTTCCAGCCAGACTCCTCTCTCTGAAACTGGCCCAGACCTCAGAACCATCTGTTCTCGTTTCTTCTTAGAACCCGTCATGGGCTCCCAGTTCTCTCTAGCACCTCATCCTCTGTGTCCCAGGCCCCTGTGAGAAGGTCAGTGATACCAGCAAGAAGCATAGTTCTGCCATCAGCCCAGCCCCTTACTCCAGTAAGAACGAGGGACCATCAGGGGCCCAGCGAGAACAACCGTCTGTGCTGGGGGTATACCTGCTTGTCCTGAGAGCAGCAGTGAGGCCAGGCAGCAGCAGAGCAGGAGCAGCGCCCTCATGGTGACTGCCAAGAGAGCCCAGCTGCTCCTCGCCTCTATTTATATGGTGGGTGCAGGCAGCTACCGCAGGCAGTGGAGGGCGGGCAGAAGGGTCATACAGTCACTAGGGCAAGTGGGCAAACATAATGGGGAAGACTCCCAGACCCCTAGGACTACTGCAGATGTTGTCCTAGCCTCATGCACCAAAAACCAGAGCCCAGTCCTGGTCTCTCCCCACATGCCCAGGATCATTTGGTCTAGGGTAGAGGAGAAGGGAATAAAGTGAGATGGCCTTTGGGCTGAAGTCCAGGAGTTAGGAACTTCCTAGGATATTTGCTACTTTGACCTAACGTCTCAGACAGGTCCAGGACCTGGAAAATCCTCAAAATGAAGGAATTATCAGCCAAATTGACTCCAGTCCTATCCGGTAGTCACTGATCTGCAATAGGAAAGCTCTCAGCATCTGACCTTTGAGGTCAGTACTACAAGCTTATCCTTCCAGGGCCTCTCATAGAGAATGCTGAGCAGAGGGAAAAAGGGGACTCCGAGAAGTGCCTGAGTGATATGATGTCAGTTGGAGGTGGAGGGACAGATCCATTTCCAGTGGGCAGGGGCTCCAGAATGTTCAGTCACTTCTGGGCTTATGGCAGCCCTGAAGGCCAGTTGCAGGAAGCTGAGAGACAACAGATGCTGGCTTATGTGACTAGAGGGACCATGTCACCAGGAAGGGAGGAGGTAGCAACCGGTCATGGAGTAAATGAACTAAAAGTAAACTAGGCAGCTGTTATGTGCTAGGAACTTTACATCTCTCAAAGTTTATTTTTACTGTACTGGGAATTGAACCTAAACCATGCCAGAACACTCTACCAGAGAACCATATTCCTATCCATGGTGCTTTACATTTTTAATAAGCTTTGTAGACCAGGCTAGCCTCAACTCAAGGATCCACCTCTGCCTCCCAACTGCTAGGATCAAAGGTGTGCACCACCACACCTCATACACTATGCTTATTTAAAGGATACAAACTGATAAAATTTGACCTATGTCTGTATACAATTGTGCACAATTAAGATAATGAACAGATCCCTCCCCTCACAGTCTGGCAACCTTTAATCTCCTTGCTATCAATATGTATTCCTTTGCATTTCACAATAATGAATATAATGAAGACAACAGTCTATCTGTTTCTTTCACTTATACAATTATTTTGAGATTTATTCACATTGTATTAATGACTCATTTTCTTTTTTCTTCTTCCAAGACAGGGTTTCTCTGTGTAGCTTTGGAGCCTGTCCTAAAACTTGCTCTGCAGCCCAGGCTGGCCTCAAACTCACGAAGATTCACCTGCCTCTGCTTCCCAAGTGTTAGAATTAAAGGCACACACCACCACTCAGTGCTCATTCATTTTTATCAATGAGTAATCTGCCATTGTATGAACAAACCACAACTGGTTATCTGCTCACCTACTGATAGGCATGTGGGTTGTTTCTGAGATTAGTCTATTAAAAGTAAAGTTATGAATATTTACATGCGTATCAGTGTACAGATAGCTTTCCTTTCTCTTGGATAACTGCCTAGGAGTGAAATACTTGGGTCGTATGATATCTGCTTAAACACTTCCCAAGGTGAATTACTATTTTATGTTCCAAAAAGTGCACTAGAATTTCAGTCCTTTCCCAGTCTAACACTTGATGTGGTATATGTGGTCCTACAAATGGAATGCAAGGCCTTCCATGTGCTAGTCAAGAACCCCATCACTGAGCCATGCTGTAGCCCCTTACCTTTATTCTTTAGATGCACAGGTGTAGCTCACTAAAGAGGTTTATTTTTTCAACAATTATTTTTAGTGTGTGCATGTGTGAGCACTCAAAAGGTGTGTGTGTGTGTGTGTATGCATTCAAGAGTGTGCACACATGCTATTGGTGCACACAGAACTCAGAAGACAGATCTCTCCACCACCTGGATCCTGAGAATTGCATTCAGGTCAACAGGCTTGGTGGTAAAGATGGCCTTTACCCACTGGGCCATCCATCTCACCTCATTGCAGTTTTAATTTGTACCTCCCTAATAACTAGTAATATTAATGTTGTCACTTATTTACTACCTATCTTTTAGGGCTTTTTATGAAATGCCTGTTCAAAAAAATGTGTTTTGTTTTTTTATTTTTTTTTCTGAGACAGGGTTTCTCTGTGTAACAGCCCTAGCTGTTCTGGAACTCACTCTGTAGACCAGGCTGACCTGGATCTCGCAGAAGTCGGCCTGCCTCTGTGTCCAGAGTGCTGGGATTAAAGGTTTGCACCACCACTACCCAGCTCAGATTTTTTGCTCACTTATTATGAAATCTTTTGCTCAGTTTTGACCCATATATGCTGGGTACATATCCTTTATCAGATATATGCTTGTATCCTTTACCAGATATATGCTTGTAAATATTCTTTCCTAGACTGTAGCTTGTAATTCCACTCACCTAAATGCTTTTCGGGGAACAGAAGTTCTTAATTTTTATCAAGTGCCATTTATTAACTTTTCTTTTATGAATTAAGCTTTTAATCTAAAAAATGGCATCTCATCTAAAAATTCTGCCTCAAAGTCACAGATTTTCACTGATATTTTCTTTCTGTCTGTGAGATAGTGCCTTGTGCGTAGCCCTGTCATAGTAGAATTCTCTATACAGACCATGCCAGTCTCAAACTCACAAGCCTCTGCTTCCAAAGTGCCCAGTGATTTATTTCCATTTTGTGCATGAGTATTTCGCCTGCAGCATGTAAGTGTACTGCATAAATGCCTGGTGCCCATGAAAGGTAGAAGGGATGGCTGTGAACCACCATGTGTAACAGGTCTTTCTTTAGACAGCCAGGACCCAAATATCAACACAGAGACTTTTTACTAATTATGAAAGCTTAGACTTAGCTTAGACTTGTTCCCAACTAGCACTTAAAACCTAAATTAATCCATTTATATTAATTTACATTTTGTCTCATGGCTCATTATCTCTTCCCAGTACCGTACATCTGACCTCCTCTATGTCTGGCAGGCCAATCTCCCTCCTCAGATTCTTTCCCAGAGTCCTGTCTCTTCTGGAAGTCCTACCTATCCTCTCCTGCCTAACTATTGGCCATTCAGCTCTTCATTAAACCAATCAGAAGGTGCCTTAGGCAGGAGAGGTAAAACAGGCATGCATCTTCACACAATATACAAAAAGATTATCGCAACAACCATGTAGGTGCTAGAAACCAGGCCAGGGTCCTCTTCAACTTCCAAATCTCTCCAGCTCCCAAGGATTTTAAGCTTAATGACTAAGGTTATCCACTTTGCAACACACACACAAATGAAAAGAGAGACTAAGAAGACAATTTAGTTTTTACATATGGACTTTCAATTGTTCTTTCATTATTTACCAAAAAGGCTGGTTTTTAATTGAGATTTTGTTGACTGAGGATTAGTACACAAACATTCCAATTCATATTCAACCTGTAACTCACATACAGAAAATGTCAAAGACGATATGTTGTATTAGTTTTCTAAAGTTATTCTAATAGTGTTCCAGCTTTAAAGTTTGAGGTAAATGCTAATAATCTTTACCTGTCACCAATTCAAGATTTGCTTGTTTTTAAGATTCATTTATTTTTATATTATGCATATGGACTTTTTTTGCCTGCATATATTTTTGTGTACCATGTGTATGCCTTGTGCCCACAGAAACTAGAAAATGGTTTCAGATCTCTTGGATCTGAACTGGAGTTACAGATGGTTGTGAGCCAATATGTAAATGCTGGAAGTAAACCCAAATCCTGTGGAAGAATAACCAGTAGTTTTGACCACTGAGCCATCCTTCCAAATCATCTGTTGATTTTTGAAACAGTTTCACTATGTAACCCTGGCTACCCTGGGACTCCTAATCTACATCTAAACTGCCCTTGAATTTTTAGACATTCACTTGCAGGTGGTAGTGGTGCATACCTTTGATCCCAGAACTTCGAGGCAGAGGCGGGTGGATCTCTGTGGGTTCAAGACTAGCCTAGTTGACAGATCAAATTCCAGGGCTCCACACAAACCCTGTTTTGAAAAGAAAAAAAAAATTCTGGGTAGTGGTAGTGCATGCCTTTAATCCCAACACTTGAGAGGCAGAAGCAGGTGGATCACTGTGAGTTTGAGGCTGGCCTGATCTACACGGTAAGTTCCAAGTCAGCCAAAGCTATACAAAGAAACCCTGCCTCAAAATAATAATAAAATAGACATTCACTTGCCTTTGCCTCCCTATTGCTGATTTAAGGGGGGCACCATCACACCCAGTCAATCCAAAATGTTTTTGCTTGTTTGCTTATTCATTTGTTTTGGAGTATATGTACAGGTGTTCTACGGTTTGTGTTCAGAGATCAAGTGAGAATGTATATAAGGTAGTTCTCTTCATCCATCATGTAAGTCTCAGGGAACAAAATCAAGGTGTCAGATACCGTAACCCACTGAGACAACTCACCAGCTCCCAATTTAAGGTTCTGTATAATATATATAAAATCAAAATTTCAATCTTGCATAGCATATCAACAAAATTAATAGGATTATCATGATCAGAGTTATTACATGGGGCACACAGTTCTGACAGGGCAATAATGAAAAAGTATTTCTTTAAGAAACAGTTCTTGGGGCTGGAGAGATGGCTCAGCGGTTAAGAGCACCATCTGCTCTTCCAAGAGGACCCGGGTTCGATTCCCAGCACCCACATGGCAGCTAACAACTGTCTGTAGTTCCAGTTCCAGGCAAACACCAAGGCAAATAAATAAATAAATAATAAAGTTTAAAAAAAAAAAAAGAAACAGTTCTTAAGATGGGTGGTGATGGCATAACCCTTTCTCCTAGCACTCAGGAGACAGAGGCAAGCAGAGTTTGAGTCTCTCTGAGCTTGAGGCCAGCCTGATCTACAAAACAAGTTCAGGGACAGCCAGGGCTGCAAAGAGCTGTCTTGAAAAACCAAAACCAGGGGCTGGAGAGATGGCTCAGCGGTTAAGAGCACTGACTGCTCTTCCAGAGGACACGGGTTCGATTCCCAGCACCCACATGGCAGCTAACAACTGTCTGTAGTTCCAGTTCCAGGCAAACACCAAGGCAAATAAATAAATAAAGTTTAAAAAAAAAAAGAAAAACCAAAACCAAACAAATAAACAAAACCAATTTTCTTAAAATGACATGGAACTAGAAATAATTTACTAGTTCAAGATACATTAAATGCACAATTGTGACTGACTACAAACTGGCATTTAATATGTTATGTATTGTAGGATATAAAATTACCCCTGGTGAAGCCCACTTTTTAGAATCAGTGGGCTATGAGAACTTCACCTTTCAATATTGTCAGCAATTCACTGTATAATTCTAAACAAAACTAGTTCATCTGAACAACCATATTGTGCATTTCAGGTAAGTCTACTAATTTGAATTTTGATGGGGATTATAATGAATCTATAGCTCAACTTGAAGGAAACTAATCAAGTTACTAGCTGTGGTGGTGGATTTTGTTTCCACTTGGCTGGACTATTGTGCCAGTTGCTTGGTCTCACACTAATCTGGATATTACTAGGAAGATATTTTTAACATTTGAAGTAAAGATCTTGGGTTAGAGTACTGGCTGAAAGACTCAATTCCTACCACTGATTTTAAAAAGACTGTGATTAAAAGAAATCACCTTCTTTAATGTAAACACACCTCCTTGGAGTTAGCTGATGGCCTGAGGAGGAATTATGACTTAACAGCTAGCTGCAGACTCAAACATGACATCTACTCTTGCTAAAATTTTCATCTGAAAATTATAAACTAACATTGTGTGTGTGCATATGTGTGTATGCTGCAAGTACATAAATGCAACGTGTGGGTTACCAAGAAACCAGGAGAAGGTACTGGATCCCGCAGAGCTAGAGTTACAGGAGGTTGTGAACCAAACCTAAGGGTGGGTGCTAGGAACCAAACTCAAGGTCTCTGGGAAAGCAGCAAAAATTCCTAATCAGTAAGCCATCTCCACAGCCTCCGTGTTCTCTTTCTTTTTTTAATATTTATTTTTATTTTATGTGCACTGGTGTTTTGCCTGCATGTATAACTGTGTAAGGCCTCCGTGTTCTCTTTCTAAACCAAGTCTCACAATGGTGTATGTAGCTGAGGAGTCATTGCAAGAGGGAACAGATGGTCACAAGAAAAAAAAATACCTGTCTTGAAAAAAAAACAAAACAAGGCTGGAGAGACAGCTCAGCGGTTAAGAGCACTGACTGCTCTTCTGGAGGACCTGAATTCGATTCCCAGCATCCACATGGCAGCTAACAACTGTCTGTAATTCCAAGATTTTACACCCTTACACAGTTATGCTTGCAGGCATAGCACCAATTCACATAAAATAAAAATAAATATAAAAAAGAAAAAAATAAAACAATTCTCTTAAAATAACAATTTTCTTAAAATATTCTCTGTGCTAAATGTCTTGGATGTAGTGTGAAGTAGGTCCATCCTTATTGCTAATCCCAAAGGTGAAAACAAAAAGACCACCAACCCAAATTATCATGGCCAAATTAATTAAAGCAAGCTTTTTTACTCATGTACACAGGCTGCCTCCCCCTAAAGTGGGGTTTGAGAGGTCATCACTGAATGCAAGGAAGACAAGGCCTTTATAACTCAGGAGTAGGGAATTTCCAAATGGAGGATTTGGTGGACAAAAAAAAAAAAAAAAAAAAAAAAAAAAAAAAAAAAAAAAAAAAAAAAAAAAAAAAAAAAAAAAAAAAAAAAAAAAAAAAAAAAAAAAAAAAAAAAAAAAAAAAAAAAAAAAAAAAAAAAAAAAAA